>CAHIKZ030000196.1:907500-1012500 GCA_903632075.3 Acanthosepion pharaonis | reverse complement strand
GGGGAAAAGGACTTATATTTTAGGTCAACCTGTTGAGTGACTACTTAACACTGCTCTTTTTACTCTCTTTTCCTCCCCCACGTCTATCTCACCCTCTCTTTCTCTTCCCCCCTAAATAAAAAAACATATTTTGAAATCTTCCCCCCTCTTATTTTCCTTTTATCTCTCTCTTCCAACCTTTTTCTTTTTTCTCTTCTTATTTTTATATTTTCTTTTTTCTCCTTTCTTTTTCTTTTTCTTTTTTTTTTTTGCTTGTGTCTGGATAAATTAAAAATCCATTTATTCTTATAAAATTTTTTGGTCTGAAAAGATAGGTGACTGATCCCATGAAATAAACTATTATTACCTAGGGACTATTTCTAAGCACTCCGCTTTCATCATACATATATATATATATATATACTTTATGAAAAACTATATATGGATAAAGCTGAGGAGGATATATATATATATGTATATATCTAAATAAATAGAAAGAACATAAGATATATAAGATATATAATCCAGTGTTCTTTTTGATATTTTTAAAAAACAGTGCTCAATGTAAATTTACAGAGCATAAATATTATAAATTAACTGATTTAAAATATGGTTTCTTTGCAACACAGTAATAACCATGTTTCAAAAACTGAAGTTAAAAACTTCAAATTTAATTATTTAATTAAGTTAAAAGCATTAGTTCTGTTTCATCTTCAAGCGAATTTTGGATTTTTTTTTCTTTTTCTCTAATGCTTTCAATATAATTATATAATTAAATTTAAAGTTTTTCGCTTCAGTTTTTGAAACATGATTATTGCTGTGTAGCGAAGAAACCATATTTTAAATCAGTTAATTTATGATATATATATATGTGTGTGTGTTCGCGCGGGCGCGTATGTGTTTGCAGTGTGTGTGTAAAAAATATTTGTAAAAGAACAATATGAATAAAGACAAAAGAAAAACTCATCTTTTCTACCTGAGAGATACTTTATCAGGGCAAATGTAAGGATTTTAACTCGTTATATACAATACCAAAAATGTTATTTGTTTTACAAGATTTTTGGTATAGGGTTACTCATGTATATTCATCAGGTTTCACAAACTCTGACGATCACAAAGGGCGTGTAACCCAGGATCATAAGCTCACATCAACGCAACTAAATATATATGTGTGTGTGCGTGTGTGCGTGTGTGTGTGTCAGTTATAATAGTTTTTATTTATTACTCATTGTTTTTGTTCTATGAGTTTTGCTTCAAACATCATTAGACAGCTACTCACAAACAATAATAAATTGTTAGCAAAATCAAATAGTAGAGACTGACGTTATTTGCTTTAGGAACATATATATATATATATGTGTGTGTGTGTATTTAGGCAGCAATCCTTCTTTCGTGCACATTTCATTGAAAACGACAGACAAGGTGCTTTTATTTAGTTTTTTATACAATTTCTCATGCGATCTAATAATTTTTTTCTTTTCGGATGATAAATTATATAAAAACTGTCCAAATGTTCTTTTTGTCCGAGCGCTTTCGGCTATACATTTAGCCATTTTCAAGGATTATATTTTAACTGTGAAAATAAGAAATACTTTGTTGCATGTATGTTTTATATAATTTATCATCCAAAAAGAGAGAATTATTAGATCGCATGAGAAATTGTATAAAAAAAAATAAATAAAAGCCCTTGTCTGTCATTTCCAATGAAATGTGCATATATATATATATATATATATATATATATATATGTGTGTGTAAATAACGAAACTTATATGTGTGTGTAAATGTATATTTACTTATATATATTATATATATATATATTTATTATAATATATATATATATATATATATATATATCCGCAGTCGTCAATGATGGCCTGTCTATGTTCCGGTTTATCGTGACATGAAAAATAACTCACCTACCACCGCCCTCTGAGCTTGGTTTTCTATTTAGCTTAGATCTGATATTTATTTGGTTAATCAAGACATACCCTCAAATCTATTTTTAATTCTAATCTTATGTCCCCCTCTTTAACTTTCGGAAAAGAGGTAACACTTTCTTTTTAAATTTTCTTAAAAATCATTTAATCACCAGTTACTTACCATCACCTGAAGAAGTAGAATCATAGTATTGAAACATGAAAGCTTTTGTGTAGCGATTTCAAGTGAAAGAGAAGGAAAAAACTTTACAAGGATTCGGAAACCCAATCCTAAACAAGAAAAAAAGGATAAACTTCTACTCTTGTTCAAAAGACAGGGGAGGGGGTCTGTCTTTTTTATACTCTTGTGTACTGGATCTAAGTTCAGATTTTGTTTCAAATGTAAATTGCAAAGAATAATATTCGACATTAAATAACCCATTGTTATATACCGTACCTATGAATACTAATGGGTATGTCCCAATCCTCATACATGCGTTTGACACTATTGTAAGTGGGGGTAATATTCTGTCTACGTAGTCCAACACTATCAATGGTTTACCTACTTCACGCCGCTGGCGAGTATTGTATATTGTTGATCTTACAATGATTACCATTTCATTTCCAACCTCCGTTTTAGTTATTCCTCATTCAGTAACCTTTTCTAGGTTACAGCATCCATCAAATGTTGATATATCGTTAAATATTGTTTTCATCTTTCTTGTTTTATTTTACTACGTTTCCATAAAAATTTATTGAATTTAGTAAAACTTTGAGTTGTTCTTCAAGGTCTGAAGTGGATATTTTAAATTTTAACATTACAATTCTAAATTTTTCAACCGAATCTAGAATACTGACCACAAGTGGCAATAAGAAATGCGCATTTGTATCAGTTACCACAGCAAGCATTTATTTCATTCTAATTATTATCATTATCCTTTCCTTTCATTTATGTTTTATACATCTTTCTCTCTGGGTCCCAACCAGAGATCTAAGGTCAGAATTGGCATCATGACATTTTGCACTAATCTTTTTTTGTAAAGCTCTTCGTAATTTGTGAGCTGTACTTGTGAGTACAATATTTTGTATTTCTTTAAGGCATTGAGCCACTAAGAATCCTTTCACTGAGTCTATCGGAACCTTTTATAATCAATCTGAGGGCTCCAACTACTACTGGATGTAAAATATTCATGTCCTCATATGCCAGATTTTTGAGATTTCCATTTTAAGATCCATGTATTTTGATAGCTTTTTGAAGATCTTCAAAGATAAATTACAATCTGCACTGATTGTCATGTCAATAAGAAAAGACATTCTGTTTTTGTGGTCTTTGATGTCTGGGTGATTAGCTTTGATTATTCTGTCTCTGTGTATTGTAAAATCCTATAGAATTGTTACAGGTCATTCTTTCTCTGTAACCGAATCTGGGTGATTCTACCAGTTTCTTGTATTTTCATTCCCATAAAAGTGTCATATTTTCCAGTGGCCCATATTATTATTATTAATAATAATAATAATAATAATAATAATAATAATAATGCATTATTATTATTATTAATAATAATAATAATAATAATAATGATAATAATAATAATGCATTATTATCATTTTTATTTTATTTCCTTTGATTTCTGGTGTGTACGTATTTCATTCCTAGTCCCGACCAGAGACTTAAAGTCAAAAATGACGTCATTACATTTTCCACAGAGCAATTAAAACACACACACACATTTTACATAGATAAAGCCCTTCGTAAGGTGTGGGCTGTACTCGTGAAAACAACATTTTGTATTTCTTTAAGGCATGGGCAACTAGGAATCCTTTCAATGTGTCGATGGGTACCTTTTCCATTCTATCCGAGGCCTCGAACAACGAGATTTCCACTTCAAGATGCTTTTATTTTGAAGATTTTCAAAGATACATTACAGTCTACAGGGGCTGCCATGTCAATAGAAAAAAAAGCACATTCTGTATTTGTGTTCTTTGACCAAGATGTCTGGGCGATTAGCTTTGATTTTTTTGTCTCTGTGCATTGTAAAGTCCCATAAAATTGTTACATAACCTATGTCTGTAACCGAGTCAGGGTGGGATTCCTACTAATTTCTTGAATTTCATTTACGTTGCAGTTTCAGATTGTTCAATGCAGATATTGGGCTACTCGCTCCTGCAGCGTTTTATATGCAGTGGGCGCTAACACCGTGCAACCTGATACAAAATTGTTTCTGGATATTTGTTACAGAGTCTGTATTTCGAGTTAACACAAATTTTCAGTACGTGTGCTTGGTAATTTCTAGTTAGCAAGCATTGATCCTGTGTAGCGAGAATAACACATTATTATTATTATTATTATTATTATTATTTCCTTTGATTTCTGGTGTGTACTCATTTCATTCCGGCCACTGACCAGAGACCTGAAAATGGCGTCATGACATTTTCTACTGAGCAATTTTTTTTAAAACGAATGACACATGATTTACATCGATAAAGCTCTTCGTTAGGTGTGGACTGTACTCGTGATAACAATTTTTTGTATTTCTTTAAGGCATAAGCTACCAGGAATCCCTTCATTTTCTTGGAATCTTTTCCAATCAGCCCGAGGGCTCAAATTATAACTGCAATTGTTGATCTCCTCGTGAACCACATTTTTGAGATTTCGATTTCAAGCTCCTTGTATTTTGATAACTTTTTAAAATCTTCAAAGATATATTGCAGTCTGTGGGGACGGCCATGTTACTAAGGAGGCACATTTTTTGTGGTCTCTAATCACGATATTAGCTTTGATTGCTTTGTCCATCTATATTGTGAAGTCCATAAAATTGTTACAGGTCCTTTTTTCCATAATCGGGTCTGTATGGTGTTCAGACCAATGTTTTGCAATTTCCTTTCTGTAGAAGTTGCAAATTTTCCAGTATAGATATTGGCTCACACTGTCATGCCGGGTTTTATAGTCAGTGGGTGCCAATACCGTGTAACCTGATACAAGATGGTCAATTTTTTTCTGAATATTTATTACAGAATCTGCATTTTGGGGTGAAACAATTTTTTAGTATGTGTGCTTGGTAATTTTTAGTTAGCAAGTATTGGTCTTGTGCACATTGAATAAAACCTTCAGTTTCAGATTTTAACCTTGCACTACGTAGCCACTAATGGATACGGGATTTGTCTACATCAACTTGTTTGGTACGGGCAGAGTATTGACCGTGAAGCGTTTTATCTTACCTTCGTTTTCTTTTTTAAGTATTTTGCTGCTTCAGTCGGTGTATTGTGCTTTACTAATATTTCTTCACCCACTTGAAACTCCATTTTGAACTTGGCTTCCTTTCATACTGAATAAAGTCGCTCACTACTCTCATGTTCTTTGACACGGATCATCATCCAGTCTTCTGTAGTTTCCAGGGTATCTTTGAAAACCGATTGTCGTGGCTTCGTAAGACAGTTCTAGTTGAACTAATCCTCTGCCTCCTTCGGATCTGAACACATACAGACGTCCAACATCAGATTTGGGATGATTCATACAGTGGTAGGTGAGATACTTTCTCGCTTTGGCGTCCATTCATTTAATGTCAGCTGTGATCCAGTTAAGAATGTTGAAACTGTATTGCATCACAGGGACAACCAAGGTGTTTATGACTGATATTCTGTTTATTTTTAATTTATCTCGGTATTTAGTACCAGACGCACACGACTGTAGTATTCCTTTCTTACCTTATCCTTTATTTGGGGATGCTGTATTCCATCTATTTCGCTAGGTACTTATAAGCTTCCTCTTGTTCCAGTCCCCTAATCTTTGTGAGTACCTCTTAATCTGTCGAGTATGTTTCTGTTACTTTTGCACATTTATCTAATGTCATGACTGAAATATTTTACAGTATTGAGGATACTCTTCAATTCATTGTCGTCTTTGGCAAAGAGTTCGAGATCATCCATGTAGACTTTCTTGTTTCGTTTGAAGCCATGGCTATTGTTGTTTAGTTCATGGGTAAGGGGGATTAAGGACAGACAAAACAGAAGGGGTGACAGAGAGTCTCGTTGAAAGATTCCTCGTCGGATATTCAGGTGGTTGGAGATGGCAGTGCCTCTGGTGTGATTTAGTTATAATGTAGTGTTCCACATTCCCAATGCTTTGTTTAAAGAAAGTTACTATCACAGGAGAGACTTTGTACATTTCCAAAATCTTCAGGATCCAAGAGTGTATCACACTATCAATAGCTTTACGGTAATTTATCCAAGCTGAGCTAAGATTTCTACATCGTCGCCTGGAATTTTACAGGCTCATTTAGTTTATCAGTAGTTGATCATTGCAACCATATAAACCTCTTCGGCATCCCTTCTGAAAGATGTTTGTTTCGAGAAAAGCGTAAGGACGGCCCGTCAGGACAAATGTGATCAGTTTATACCTTTGGACAAACATGTCATTGGCCTATAATTTTTCGGGTCATCTTTTTCACTCATTTTAAGTTCAGAAATGACCTCATGAGTTTCCACTTAGTAGTTTAAAACACACACACACACATATTTTACATTGATAAAGCCCTTTGCACGTTGTGGGCTGTACTCGTGAGAACAATTATTTGTATTTCTTTAAGGCATGGTGTACCAGGGATTCCTTCAATGAATCTATTGGAATTTTTTCCAATCAAACCGAGGGCTCCAACTACAAAAGGGATTGCTGATGTTTTCATATTTTAGGTTTCGATTTATTATGATTATTATCATCATCATTATTATTATTATTATCATCATCATTGTTATTATTATTATCATTATTATTATCATTGTTCTTATTATTATCATCATCATCATATTATCATCATTATTATCATTATTATTATTACCATCATCATTATTATTATTGTCATCTTATTTGTTATTATTATCATTATTATTAAAATCATTAAATTAAAATCATTATTGTTATCATCATTGTTATTATTATTATCATTATTATTATTATCATGATTATTATTATCATTATTATTATCATCATCATTGTTATTATTATTATCATTATCATTATTATCATCATCATTATCATTATTATTATCATCATTATTATTATCATTATCATCATCATAGTTATTATTATTATCATTATTATTATTATTATCATCATTATTATTATCAATGTTATTATCATTATTATTATTATTATTATTATTATAACCAGGAAATCCGCATCATAAAAAATGATGGCTATATTTGAAATCATCTTGCATTTGAATTATATTTCTGCATGAGTAATTACCGATTTTTTTTTCTATAAAATTTCCTATTGTTGAATGTAAGAAAGAATTTCGCTTTTTAACATAATTAAAAGTCAAAATATCTGAAGAATGCTAATACGATTTGTGCCGTAAAAATGATTATCGATATTGCCATAATTCTAGAATTGCATTGGCTCTATTTTCGGAATGACTAATACAGGATTTCTACTTCAGATATTATCTCTATTTTCACAGAAAAGAAATAATTTTGAGTTTTAAATCATTAAAATGAAAATATCTATAAAAAGAAAAACCGATACAAGTTGAACATTTAAATAAATGACATGATGTTTAATTAATTCTTCATTGATTATATTTTTGTACAAAATTAGTCTCATTTTTTGTTGATGTCGTTAAATCTTTTGCTGTGTATATGAAGCTATTCTGTTTGTTTAATCATGAACAGTAACAATAAGCAAAATAGCTTACACGAAGCATAATTGTTTAACTTTGATGTACAGGGTGTCCATAAAGTTCGTGTGCACTTTAAAAACTTATAACTTTATTTGTATTTGCGATAGAAATAATTTATAAAAAGGATTAGAAAGAAGTAAATCTATATTTTTTAAGGTTTTATTGAAATTTTATTTAAGTTTCCACATGTCCTCCATCATTAGCAATACAAAGGGTAATACGATTTTGCAGTTCACGGAAAACATTTGCCAAGTGATTTACAGTAATGCCGGAAATCACATTAGTTGTTTTAGCTATACTTAAAACTAGGTACATTAGACTTTATAACATTTTTACAGATTCTTTCTATCGCAAATTCAAATAAAGTTACAAATTTTTAAAGTGCACACGAACTTTATGGACACTGTGTATTATCAAAATGATCTTATCTATTTATGACTGTTTTTGTTATTAACACAAATCATTGACTCCTGTTAAAGAAAATATCTAGATATTTATACATAGATTTATTCAGCCACATATGTGCTATTCCGTTCTATTAACCTTCGCCCTCTTTGAATCATCTTCATGATTCCATCCTCCGAGACTTTGACATCTTTTTGGTTATAAACTGGTTTAAGGGATTTTTACAGGCTGCAAGAGAAACAGTAGTTCTACGCATTGTAATGATTTTCTAGTGCTCAAAATAAGTGGTAATACGAAGCTAAAAGGCCAAGTGATTACGACAGATAAAGTAGAATATCCCGTCCAAAGTGTGCCAATTTACATCAGGTTCCTTAATGAGACGTAAGGTCTGGCGTTAACCTGATGGAACACGACTCCCCTGCCCGATTGGCTAATTCCACGTGCTTCACATCGGTTGCTGCTTTTAACCTTGTGCTACGTCTAAGCTATGCTTAGTAAATCAACTAGGCACCTGGACACGGTGTAATGGTTAACAAGCTTGTCGGGATCGATTAATTGCGACTGTGTAGTGAGTTCGATCTTCATTGAGAGCCCTATAATTTTGGCCTTGTACCTGATACGTTTAATAAACCGCTGTAAGAAAGAAATCGAATTTTTATATCTTTGAAAGACAAAATAGCTGGCGAGGGTTAATGCGACTTCGTTAGTACTCAAATCTATTAGTGATAGTTAAATAATGTTATCCTAGTATGCTACTGTTGTCTCCTTAGTTAATAATACAAATAATAAGAACCAGAGATATTAATGCCACCATTATTTTGTAACTCTTCCAGAAGAGTGCGAATTGCAGAAAAGGCACAATGTTTAACGGCATTTAACAGTATTTCGATCATACGTCTATCGCTTTCAAGTTATATATAAAACAAGAACTTGAGGAATATTATATTAAGAACGACTGCAACTTTTATAAACATCTTCACTGAAAAATATCCAGAATACGCTGACCTTTCAACTCTTAAAATGCGTGAAAGAAAGTCAGTCAGTTATGTGCCATGCGTGATACACGCTTAGGTGATCATGTATCTTTCGATATATGACTGACCAGGCAGATTTTTTCCCCCGCAGTAGGTTGCCATTTCTTTCTGAGGTAGACCAGTTGCTATCGAGGGCTATAGAACCCGGTCTGTCCTGCTATTTACCCATATCTGGAGGGAGAAGAAGTGGATTCATGCTTTTCCCAAGGGTATTAACACGTAAGTGAATTTAATTCAGTTATGTGCCATATATGAAACACACTTAGTCGATCATGTATCTTTTCATATATTAACTGACGAGGCAGATTTTTTTTCCCGCAGTAGGCTGCCATTTCTTTCTGCGGTAAACCAGTTGTCATCCAAGGTTATAGAACCCGGTCTCTCCTGCTATTTTACCCATAGCTGGAGGAAGAAGAAGAGGATTCATACCTTTCCTAAGTGTTAGTCAGTCATGTGCCATGCGTGATACACGCTTAGGCGATCATGTATCTTTCGATACATGAGTGACGAGGCAGATTTTTCCCCGCAGTAGGTTGCCATTTCTTTCTGCGGTAGACCAGTTGTCATTCAAGGCTATAGAACTCGAGCTGTCTTGCTATTTATCCATAGCTGGGAGGGGAGAACTAGAGGATTCATACCTTTCCCAAGTGTGTTAGCACGCAAATGAATTATAATGGCTCTGACTGGAATTCGAACTCGGAAATATGTAAATTACTCCCGTCCCACCACGGAAATTCTATCACATAAAACGTTTGACTAATTGTTCTTACAAAATTATCAACTCTTAAAAAAAATGAAGAATCAAGTTCCCCATTATTTTAGTTGCGTTTTGATTGAATTTCATTCAGACATGTTCCGTTTCACGAATATTTTCGCGCTCATTACCAGTGTAAACCGGTTTGGGTTTTTTTTTAAGACATCAGACTTTTTGTATATAGACATGTTTTCTTTTTACCTGTAGACATTCTTTTTTATGCCTCACCTGGAGAACAGTTATCCTTGAAATCGAAAAATAACTTTCCGGGATTTGAGACATCGTCAGATTAATCTATTCAAAAGAGAAAAAGCGAGTTTCATATTAACTATCAGATGCGGATGTGTCAGAAAACCATACAATAAAGACGAAAGAAAGTGAGAAAATTAGAACCGAACCCAGAAAAGAACAAAACACATAAAACGGGAAACATTCTTTGTCGTACCCATAGTAGTTGGCGCACTTGGAACTACGCTAGCAGCAAAGGAATCGTGATTAGATGAATAAGAAATTTGGAAAAGGGTTGAAACTGTCCAGACCCTAACAGTGATGGAGTCTAAAGGGATACTGAGAAAAGTGGCAGGACTTTTGAGAATTGCCGTAATTCAAACTCTTTCGAAAACTCTCAGACATCTGCTAAGAACAGTGACATGTAGTTCCTGATAATCAGAATAAAATATCTAAAATCAAATCTAATAACGAAATCTAGCTCTAAGAATTCGCAAATATCTTGAAAAGTCAATTGAAAGCGAACATCCGGCAACACAAAACGAATTTATTAAAAGCGGACTGTCTCCAAAAAGAGCGATTTAAATAATTCTATTAGGATCTCGTTCAAAGCGATTCCCTTTGACGTGTGGCTCTTAAAGAGGAAACGGGAGCATTACCAATTCCAGTTCAAGAGGAAATGCTGAAGAGTCGAGTATACCGAAAAGGAATTCAATTGTAAGAGGTTGACAATAATTGCTGAATATGCCAGGCAATGTCTTTCTGTACACTTTAACGTATTAATGATGGCGCCGACGTCATTGCACAAGATTCTGGGCACCATAACATTGGTCTAAATTATGTTCCATTTGCGGCAAAGCATAAATTACATGGAACATGGCTATCAGCAAAATAACATGGCCGCTGTAGCCAACCGAGAGTGACCTTCGTCTGTAATGAAAAAGGTAAAACCTTGCCAGTAACCAAGAAAATCATAGAATATGAAATGACAGTCATTCTAGTAATTGCTGGAGCATGTTGGATGGTTGGAAAACCTTGGCAATTGCGGGGATAAAATAAGCACCTGAGAAAGGATTGACATGCTTAAAACTTCGGAAGTGTTGAAGTCGGAATAGTGAAGAGAGTTAGTGGAGATTTAAGAAGACTTGGTCTTAATTAACCCAGTGAATTTCCACTGGATATGTAGAAGTTGTCAGTTTACCCGCCTTTGTGCTGTAGACTCTTCTGACGAAGTAGAAATGTACTACATATACTCGTTCACTATATATATAGATATATATATAAGGACAAATGGAACACTTATCTTAGTTGACGCGTTGCGTCCTCTGAGGTACTTTATAAAGGCAAATGCAAGCGGTTTTCCTTTGTGACAATTATTTATATGCAACAGCAAAGATTTTATTGGCTTTTTCAAAATTTAACGGTATAGGAGGGCTCATTAATCTTGATCAGCACTTTGAATGAAATGAAAATGAAAATAATGAACGCATTATTAATTAAAACAAAAAAGATTGTATGATAGATAGATAGATAGATAGATAGATAGATAGATAGATAGATAGATAGATAGATTACCCACATTCGGCCTTGCGCCACATCTGACCGCGTCGGAGGTTGGTAGATATCCTGCAGTTGGAGATTCGTTGTGGAATTCACTTGACTCACTTCTAGCAGTTGATTATTTCTTCTACGCGCCGCTGGCGAATCTTATGTGATGCCTATTACCAGATTCATGTAAAACTAGGATATTTCAAGCGCCCGTGCGTGCAGGATTTTACCTCGTGCCTCCGTATACACACACGATGTGTATTAGGTATGCGGTATGTGATTTGGAAATAAAGATACTGTTATTTGAAATCAAATCAGACAATCTTAGCCAAACAGAAAATCGAAAAAGCCCTTTGGAAAATCAATTATTGTCAACCTCTTGCAATTGAATTCCTTTTCGGTATACTCGACTCTTCAGCATTTCCTCTTGAACTGGAATTGGTAATACCTCCTCCCCCGTTTCTTCTTTAAGAGCCACACGTCAAAGGGCTAAACTATAGGAATCACTTGACTCAGTTCTCGCAATTGACTACTTCATCTACGCGCCGCTGGCGAATCTTCTATGCGTTGTTCTTGTCCTAAGTATTATCGTTCATTACCAACCTTCGTGTGATTATTCTATTCAATAACCTTTCCTGGGTTGCAACAGATAGATAGATAGATAAGAAGGAAGCGATAGATAGATAGATAGATAGATAGATAGATAGATAGATAGATAGATAGATAGATAGATAGATTTATTAAGATGGATAAGAAGGAAGAGCTAGATAGATAAATGTGAACAGACTTATATATATATATATATATATATTTTCTATGAATAAGTTAAGCGTGTCTAAGCGTGTGTCATGTATAGACATATGGAAAATGATATTTTAAATGCAGAAATTTATAAACCTGTATATTGATAAAAAATCGATTAATCGCAAAATTCCAATAGTTTTTTTTTTTTCAGTTTTGTTCTACATACGAGGGAGAATTATTCTTATGTCTCTTTTTTAAAAGTCTAAGCGATCTGTACATTTTTCCAAGTTTATTTCTTTGTCTGCCTCTCTTTCTCTGCTCAGTAATGCCTGTTACCAGATTCATGTAAAACTAGGATATTTCAAGCGTCCGTGCGTGCAGGATTTTGCCTCGTGCTTCCGTATACATACACGATGTGTATTAGGTGTGCGCTATGTGATTTGGAAATAAAGCTACTATTGAATAATCGAAATCAAATCAGACTATCTTAGCCAAACAGAAAATCGAAAAAGCCCTTTGGAAAACCAACCAGAAGACAGTAAAATATAGTCCTACAGAATTAGAAGCTGGTCCTCATCGGTTGTGGGCGAACAAAATGTTCATTTTGGTTATGCTGGCTTTTTTTTTTTTTTTCTTTTTTAATCAATTCATCCAAAAATAAAACCACAAAGACGCAAGGGGGGCTCCTGGGAGTGAAAGAGAATGAAAAAGATTTTTACGGATCCCGAAACCTAATCCTAAACAGGCAAACCTATCTACTCCTAAATAATTACCATTTACATTACACGTAAAATAACCTTATTCTATCAGTAATATTTGTTTTAATCAATTCAACTGAAGTAAGGCGATAAGACCACTAAGACACAAGGGGGCTCCTGGGATATAAAGAGAATGAAAAAGACTTTAGAAGGAACCTGAAACTCAATCCTAAACACGAATCAAGGGATAAACTTCTAAAGACCGGGGAGGAGAGTGAACCTGTCAATAGGCAAACCTATCTACTCCTAAATAATTACCATTTGCATTACACGTAAAATAACCTTATTCTATCAGTAATATTTGTTTGAGTCAATTCAACTGAAGTAAGGCGATAAGGCCACTAAGACGCAAGGGGCTCCTGGGTGTGAAAGAGAATGAAAAAGCGGTGAGATAATTTTGATTAACATGCATAGAACCTATATTTATCTCAGTAATACAAAAGTAATGACAGCCAACACCGGCAGAATTCCCACATATCCAGTTAGCTTTTACTATCACGTAATTTCTTATTATTACTGTTTAATTTTGTCATATTTTTGAAAAATTTAATAGCCGTATCATTGTCCAATTTAATCTTCTCGACTGATAAAATAGAAGTAATACATTTTTTGAAGTTTTCAGATCAATTGATTATTAAATTGTTTTTATTCATGAATTTCTCCACGTTTTTTTCTTTTTTACTGCAACGTTTTTTTTTTTTATCTAATCTAATTGTTTTCGATTGCGAAATTACAAATTAAATGTCAAGACGATTTTTTTTTCAAAGAATATATTACAAATATCCTTTGCGCATCCAAAATGGAAGTTTTCAAATTACTGGCTAAAAGCTTCGTTGACACAAATAAGACAAAACAAAAACGTCTGAAAATATGCAAGCAAAACATCCCGCGTCCGTGCGCTCTCTCTCTCTCTCTCTCTCTCTCTCTCTCTCTCTCTCTCTCTCTCTCTCTCTCTCTCGCAGGAGTAGGCTCGTCTATCGCCCGGTTCATTTTCTCCTTAATTCCTTGAACAGGAGAAGAATTTCATCCCTTGTTTCTTGTTTAGGATTGGGTTTCCAGTTCCTTCTACTCTGTACTCCCGGCGTCTCCGCCTGAAATCTGTAATTTTCTTCAGTAATTTATATTTTTCTTCTCCCAATAGGAGTAGATATATTATCGTATCGTCCGGTTCAAACTCTTCCCCGGTCTTTAGATTTCATCCCTTGTTTCCGGTTTAGGATTGGGTTTCCGGTTTCTTTTAAAGTCTATTTCAATTCTATACTTGTAACATATCCGTCGCAAGGTCCAGTGGATAAAAGCGTTGGTAAGATCTACAGTTCAATCTACAGTGAACCAAAATGGTTGCAAAGATGAGTTAAAGGGAAATAACTGAGACATCCGGAAGAGGCATGGCACGTGGAACTAGAACAATCTACCTTGGTGGACGAAATAAAGGGCTCGGTTCGAAATTCCAATCACCTGAAGATGGCCGAAACGTTGTGAGTATGGCAATGAAGATGAGAATAACTGTCCGAATAATATAAATAATAAAAATAATCATAATACCTCATCTCCGGGATATAGATAGACCATATTTCTGTTGTAAGCCCCGAAAGACATGTAAAACGTATATATTACAGAAAATGGAAAACTGCAAAACTTGTAGTTAATAATCAAAATAACCCAATCAAACCTAAAACTGCCGATGACAAATATAGTGTATCAGTTTCACTGCCCAATACAAGACTGGGTTTCTTGACATAAAGTAATGCCCTATATACGAGCACATGCTTGAGTAGACTCCTCAGATGTCACTTATCAGAGCAAAGCTCTATAAAAATATATTTATCGACCTATAATCTACAAGAGCCCTTAAGAAAGATATTACTCGATAAGACTAGTCATTAATAAACTTCCGAAAACACTTCGTTATAAGAGAGATTTTGTGCATCAAACAACTCTCCGCCACCATCAATCTTACCTTGTTTAACTATGGTGACGGAGTGCTGAAAGTTCTTTTAAAAATAGAATGTTGCCCACTCGAATTGCAGCCATGCCCAACACACGACGGCTCGGAATCGCTGAAGCCATTATCAAAAATATATCACAGTCAAAACATGAAAATAAACTGACTGCAGCCAAATCAAACCCACTTGAAAATTGCTAAGGAAGTGGCCGAAAGGGCTTGAGACAATGGACGATATAAACAGTTTGGGGGCTTTCTCACTCCCAGCAAACAGAAAAATGTGAGGACTCTTGAAAAACCAAATAATTTTTTTTTTCCTTATTCGTCATATTTAACGAAAGATGTTTAAAAGAAAGGTTGCTGACCAAATATTATTCATATATGTCTGTGTGTCTGTGTGTCCATCGTATATCTAAAACTACTTTCATTTTGTACCTGCAAAATTTATTCACCTAAACAATCACATTTTCATGCGTGAAAAATGACCTGTTTATCTAATTCATGTCTATTTATGTATCTATCCCTACCAATAGGCTCATATCTATCTATCTATCTATCCCTACAAGTATTTTCTTATCTATCTATTCCCACCAGTACGTTCATATCTATCTATCTATCCCTACCAATAGGCTCATATCTATCTATCTATCTATCCCTACCAAATAGGCTCATATTTATCTATCTATCTATCCCTACCAATAGGCTCATTATCTATCTCTCCCCACAAGTAGTTTCTTGTCTATCTATTCCCACCAGTACATTCATATCTATCTATCTATCTCAATCTTATCTTTATCTACCTATATATCTATCTATATATATTTTAAGACATTTTTATGTTTATACATTCTTTTTTATAGATACAAATATTTAAGTAAGTGCTCTCTTTATAATAAACAATATTAAACAACATTTACCCGCCTGAATGTCCGAGAAATTGTTATAGAAAATATTCGTCCTCCAACAGGAATCGAACCTGTATCCTATACGGAACTGTCGGAGGACGCATATTTTCTATGGCAATTTCTCGGACATTCAGGCTGGTAAATGTTGTTTAATACTGTTTATTATAAAGAGAGCACTTACTTAAATATTTGTATCTATAAAAAGAATGTATAAACATAAAATGTCTTTTAATATATATATATATATATATATATATATATATATATATATATATATATATATATATATTAGTAAACCCTCAATAGATCAATCATGGAAGAGGTGTTAACAAATAATTTATAATCTCTCTCTCTCTCTCTCTATATATATATATATATATATATATATATATATATATATATATATATATATATATATATATAACACACACCAGTACGTTCATATCTATCTATCTCAATCTGTACCGATTTTTTCTCTGCATTTTGTATATCCATCGTCTGGGTTATCTACATATGTTATTCTACTCATGTTTATCTCACGTCATTTCAACCTTCCCTCTCTCTTGCAGCCACTTTTCATTGATTATATTCAGTTCCAAACTTCACAAATGCTTACAGTTAAGCAATAAAAAAAAACCGTCAAAATGTAGTTACTGACAAACATGGAGATGACGCTTCATGCAATCAAAAATATCATCTTTATTCATAAATCTGACGACGACACACAAAAAATGTCTGCCCATTGAAATTCCTGCTTATGCGTTGCAAAATCGTCTTGTATTAAAAATTTATTCTTTACTTTCAGCCTTTTACGAATTTAAATTTTTTCGATATTGATTATTGATATGCAAATACCAATGTATTTACTTATACGTAATATATATATATATATATATATATATATATATATATATATATATATATATATAGGGGGAGAATAGATTTATGACTTCATTCGACTAAAGTGGTGTTTACTTAATTTTTTATTTTAAAAACGTGCTACTTTAATTGAAGGACAAAACAATTTACTAGGTCGAATATATATATATATATATGTGTGTGTGTGTGTGTGTGTGTGTTTCATCTTTTTATAGACGTAAATTATGTAGAAATTGTCTGAATGTTCTGTATGTCCGAGCGCTTTCGGCTATTCTTTTAGCCATTATCAAGAATGATTTTATTTTTAATTCTACTTATTATTATTATATTCATTCAGGGTGCATCAAAAATACTTTTACAAAGATTGGGGCGGATTCCTCACACCAAAATCAGGAGACAAGTTCATATAAATATATATCCACAAATCCTTCGTTTTTGAGTGATTTTAATCTACCGGTAGATGGTGTCGTGTAGATGAGGTCACATTTGTCATTCGTGTACACTTGTCGCTAGTTTGTCTTCAACATTTAACGTGTGTAGTAGTGAGTTAACTGAGAAGTGTTCCCTTTTAACAATGGCAGGATATTCATATCGTGATCAAGCAGATGTAATTTTTTATATGCGTCCGCGCAAATGGTAATGGACGTGAGTCTGCACGGCTGTATCAGATTGCATTTCCAGACCGAAGTCATCGGTCCTTTGCTGCTATTTATTGTCACGTTGCCACAATATGATCCGTGGCACCCAAAACTATGGAGCGTGAGACCGAGATCCGCCCATACGCCTGACCCCGAACAACACATTCTACAGTGATGGTCGGTGATGGTCCAGGTAACAGCACACGTCAAGTGACCCTAGTACGTTCTATTTCTCATAGTACCTCATGGAGGGTACTTCAGAAGCAGCACTGACATCTACCATGAAAGATGGATAGGAAAAGGAGTACTGGTTCAAGAGTCTGCATGTCCCCTCTGACCTCAATCCTTTGGATTTTTATCTGTTTATGCAGCAGACATTAATAATGCAAAGACGCTTCATCAACATGTCATAGGGGAGGACTGCCAAACTATTCATTATCGTATTTGAAAGGGTCCGCCAGTCAATGATCTGACGGGTAAATGCGTGTGTAGAAGCAAACGGAAGACATTTTGAATATTTGTTACGAGTTGTTGTTTTGAGGTACAACTATGTTGTTTTGCACATATACTTATATGGACATTTTTTTTTTTTTTGGTGTCAGGAACCCGCCAGGAAGTTTTTAAAAGTATTCATGGATTGTGTATTGGAGTGTACATTTAACAGTGTCTACCGTAAATTCAAAAACGATGCATTTTGTCCTTCTTTTCTTGTAAAAGAACCAGCCCCCAATGTTTGTATACATATTTTTGCAACACCCTGCACACACACACACACATATATATATATATATATATATATATATATATATATATATATATATATATATAGTATAGGTAATAAATCCTTTAGTATATATATATATATATATATATATATATATATATATATATAGTACAGGTATATAATCCGTTGATATATAATATCAAATATTAAAACTGTTCCACACAAAGAGCCCAATGTATTTATTATAACAGACCATATAAATTACACAACAAAATCAAAAGTTACCACATATGGAGGTGGAGAGATCTAATTCAGCCAACGCGAAGTACGTCGGTCTTATTCCAACCCTGTCGACGTACCTCTGTGGACGAACTGCACACAGTGGTTGAATAAGACCGACGTACTTCGTCTTGGCTGAAATAGATCTATCCACCTCATATGTGGTCATTTTTTATTTTGTTGTGTAATATATATATATATATATATATATATATTATATATATATATGTTATGTTAGTGCCAGAAATAAAGGTCCAAGATAAGAATTGAGTTAAACAAATATATTAACAGAAAAAAGTAATACAAATATATACAAACGAGAATGTTACAGCAAGAATGTTCGGTTCGACTGTCAGAGCTGACTGCTGGAAACTTCCCACTCAAAAAGCAGTACCTGCTCCTAATTATAGCTAGGAGAGTTCATGATTGCGTGAGTAAATTGCCATAAGAAATATATATATATATATATATATATATATATATATATATATATATATATATATATATATATACGATATGGGATTGGTATACGGAATAAATTCCAATAACCAACAAATACTATTCTTAAAAAAGAGTGCTCGATACTATATGTATATAATTATATATATATATATATATATATATATATATATATATAGATAGATAGATAGATAGATAGATTTCGTTGCACCCCTACCCTCCCTAAACTTAACTTCTTTTCGAACGTAACTCATAATTGATAAAATAATAGTTAATAAAAAATAAAAACGCTACCGCCGCTGTCAAAATGATTGGATTTCTCTGTATCCTTGGAAACAAAAATTATGAATTGTATGTGCGTTTAAAACACAGTAAATTTAAAAATAAGTTATTCCAAAATTCTCTTGAAGATGTAACAGAACTAATGCTTTTAATTTAATTATATAATTAAATTTGAAATTTTAGCTTCGGTTTTTGAAACATGGTAATTCCAGTGTAGCGAAGGAACCATATTTTAAATCAGTTAATTTTTATGTATGCTCTGTAAATTTACATTAAGCACTGTTTTGTAAAAATAACATACAGTAAAACTATATTTTATTTATATATATATATATATATATATATATATATATATATATATATATATATATTAAACCTGGAGAGCCAGACAAACCTACCACGGTTTCACCTTAGCGGGTCGTCAGAGAAGGCTTCCTGACGATCCGCTAAGGTGAAACCTTGGTAGGTTTGTCTGGCTCTCTAGGTTTAACTAGGTCTATCTACTTATTATATTGAGCAATTTATTTAGTTATTTTGCCTACTCGTATCGGGTTTTTTTTTGGACTTTGGACTTGCATGCTAGACGATTATTTTCGGTTGACGTACATGTTCTTGGTTCTTTCTTTTTTTATACATTCCCCACTTTGGCATTGGTTTTATTATTTGAAAATCAAGACACCAAAACTTTTCCTAACGAGTATAGTTTCCTATAAGATTACTACTACTACTACTACTAATATATATATATATATATATATATATATATATATATATATATATATATATATATATATGCACCTAAGCGTATATATACATATGCACATAAAATAAAACAATAAGAAATAAAATATCAATTATAAATCTAACCTCCTACAATTGATAATTATGATACCAAAAAGCCAAATAAGCAAACGAAATCATAGCCTAGTGAAGATATAGAAGTACAAGCGTATTTGTATATGTGCATGTATGTATATATAAATATGCATGTATACGTATATATATGTATATAAGTATTTACCATTTTAGCATGAATACTATCAGCATATATATATATATATATATATATATATATATATATATATATATATATATATATATATATATAAATATAATGTTTATCATTTAAACATTAACATCAATTACTTATGTAAAAAACGAAATACAACTTCCCTAGCAAATAAAACAACAACAAAAAACTAGAACACCCTAAAATTAAAATCGGTGGCATGCCTAGAAATTGGAACAACTCACCACAAACTTCAGCTGACGACAGATATGAAGAAAAAGAAAAAAAGAAGAGAAAAAACTAAAGAGCGAGTGTAAAAAAGTGAAAAAAATAAAAATACGAAGAAAAGAACAAATGATCACAACACCCTAGACGTACGTACATCCGCTCAGACAGGCGCACGCGCTCGAACACACATCCGCACAGACGGACGGATGGCTTCACGCGCACAAACGCACACACGAGCGCAAAAAATAAATAAGTAAAAATTTTAACCAATGATAAGTGTATAAAAGGCAAAAAGTCAAAAATATAAACAGTAAATTGCACGAAGAGGTCTGCCTACAAAACTCTGAAGTCGAGATGCAAATGGATTTTATCGTAAAACTCACGGTGATGTTTACGATAAAATCCATTTGCACGTGCTGATGCAAATGGTAGAACAGTTAAACGAATTCAATTAATTTATAGACAGTGACTACGATCATAAACTTCTCCACCCTTTATGGTGGCATTGCCGCCGCCCACCAAATGTTTTCCCCGGTAGATTCAGTCGTGATCTAAACGATTTTTATGCCTGCATTTATTAACAATCTGATTCTCTAGACGTAAGAGTGGAATGTTTATGGTCGCAAGTTGTTGTAGTAAGTGGTGGCCGTATGTGGTGGTCGTAAGTTGTGGTCGCAAGTAGTGGTCGTAAGTTGTGATAGTAAGTGGTGGTCGTAAGTTGTGGTCGTAAGTAGTGGTCGTAAGTGGTGGTCGTAAGTGGTAGTCGTAAGTTGTGGTAGTCGTAAGTTGTGGTCGTAAGTAGTGGTCGTAAGTGGTGGTCGTAAGTGGTAGTCGTAGGTTGTGGTCGTAAGTTGTGGTCGCAAGTAGTGGTCGTAAGTGGTGGTCGTAAGTAGTGGTCGTAAGTGGTGGTCGCAATTGGTGGTCGTAAGTAGTGGTCGTAAGTGGTGGTCGTAAGTTGAGATCCTAAATGTTGGTCGTAAGTGGTAGTCGTAAGACAGTAATAGTAATAAGTGAACATACGACGTTGGTTATCGACGATATCAAGTAAACAATGTTGGTTGATTTTAAGTCACGTTCAGGCTTGTTGTGTTATTTAATGGCGAATTTCTGTATGGGCCACTCAGTAGTAAATCTACAGCCAAAGTAGTTTCGTTAAACATTACCCTACGGCGAGGAGCGTTTTCTCAAACGTTTCTACCTGCCGACATTAATTTGATACCTTACCGAACAGAATGACGTTTCCTTCAGCTAGATCATCACGCTCATCAGTCTCATGACCGGGTGTGACCGTAAGATCGCTGCTCAGCTGAGAATCTCACCAGTTAAGGCCTAGGTTGAAAATCGAAAAGCGCGTCTTTGGGTAAGTAAACCCGTTTGAAGGCTATCCATCGTCAGCTCAAACCGCAGCTGATATCCTCCAATTTGAATGCTTGTCTTGGTCACGGAAGCAATTCTGAAATTTTTCAGAGTATATTTTGAAAATACAATACATATAAAGAAAGTAAGGGCGACATAGACAGAGATATAGACAGATGTTGATTTGTCACGTCTTTTAGTAAATCAACATCGCACTCGGTGTGAATTCTGGGGTTTGATGTGCGAGACCAAGAATTAGATTAATAGCTTTTACTAATTTATAAAACTTCTTCCCTTTAAGACAAATACCTTCCACCCTCCCCTGATCACTCTCTCGTGCCTTTCGTCTCACTGAAACATTGAAATGGATAAATTCTGTATTAGATTTTCAACTGTTTTTCACAGTTACATTTCTATTTACATTTCTATTTCTGACACGAACTTAGTCCACTCCGGATTTGATGAGACAGACAACCGGTGTATTCGTTTGCCGAAATAGACTATTCCCCATATGAGGTGATTTTGAATTTTATTGTTTATTAATTATTTGCTCTGTTTGGGATAAGTTTTAATATTTTATATTATTAGGATCCACTTTCATTATATACCAATGGATTTGTTACCTTTACTATATATATATATATATATATATATATATATATATATATATATATATATATATATATATATATACATACTTTACTAAGCATAGCTAAGAAATGGCTCAAAGCCGAAAGTTGGGAACACACAGTAGGGATCGAACTGACTACTCAGTCGTAATTGATCTAGAAAAACAGCTTGTTAACTATTACATCACGTCGAAGGGGCCAAAAAGAGATTTATTAAGCGCATCTTAGATGTTTCACAGGGTCGAGATTAAGGAACACCCTGTGAGGATTGAACTCAATACGCAGCCGTAACAGATTGAAGGTGTCAAGCTTGCTAACCATTACACTGTACTAAAGTGTACCGATTTACGAAGCTTCGCTTAGATGTGGTACAAGGCAGAAAGGAGCACTCAGCATTCAGTCGTAAGTGAGCTACGATGATAACCATTGCACCACATCGAAGTGGCCCAGCATATGTACTTATTAGGTTATATCATATTATATTCTATTATATTAGGTTATATCATATTATATTATATTGAGTTATATAATATTATATTATATTGGGTTATATCATATTATATTAGATTAGATTATCGTTATATTATATTAAGTTTTATTATATTAGGTTAATAAGAGGACATTCTGGTCAATCTAATACAAAGAGCACTTTCAATATTTTTATCTTAGATAATTTTTTATTAAATAACCAACAATATAATAATTATCAATGTGTATTTATTCATATATTTCCTGTCCCATCTGAAGTGATAATTGAAGTAAACTTATTTAGGTTTGTAAATTTATAAATGATAACTTCACTTAGTCGTTTTAATAATCTGTATAAATAAAATATTTATTTGCATTTAGACAAAATTAGTTCCCGAGCAAAATGAACCGTTTAATTAATCAGTTCCTTTACTCCGACATTTCTTAGATTGAAGTCTTATTTGTTCAAGCCTTTCATGTGAGGCACTCAGATAACTTTGTCTGTTAAGTGATCGTCTTACTTTAGTCCGATGAAGCCTTCTAACAGCGAAATACGTCACACGAATTTTCCACTTTGTCATTAGTTTCCCCACATGATATATATATATATATATATATATATATATATATATATATATATATATATAACAAACTATTACAGATATATATATATATATATATATATATATATATATATATATATATATATATATATTGAGTCGTGCTCAATATGAGGAATAATATATTTATTAACATATACTTAATAGCTCTGTTATGTTTTATCGAGCACTTTTTTATTAACACCAGCACTCAATGTGCGATATCTTATATATATATATATATATATATATATATATATATATATATATATATATACTTTTAAGGATTGAGTGCAGGGGCTGTGGCAACTTCCATTAACATAGGAACATAAATATTTCATCGAAGCATCAATGATAATAAATAATAAATCCTGTAAGCACTGAAGCGTTTTATATCTTGAAAGTTTAAGATGTATCAGAAAACACATCTCCCCCAACACACACGCGCACACGCGCGCACACGCACACGCTCTCTCTCACACACACACACACACACACACATATATATATATATATATATATATATATATATATATATATTTACAGGGCCGGTGCAAATGTCTCATTGCCCCAATTGAATCTATTTTCATAAGGTAGTATTCATGTAAAATACAAATTTTATAGTAACAATTATCTACAATAACGAATCCTATGACATTATTGCTGAACAATTCATGTAGAAAATTTCAAAATAAATACAATGTATCCAAAAACTAATTAGAGACATGTCAAAAGAGATCACTCCATCTGAAATAAATCAGCAATGTTTAGCGGCAGTTTTTAGCATAAACTTGAATTTTTTTTTTAAAAAGTTGAATAATTTTAACACAGTCAACATTGTGTTTTTTTTTTTGTTGTTTTTTTTTTTTTTTTTTTTTTTTTCGAGATTTAACATGAGCAAAACAAATTCATGGACTCGGACTAACAAAAACAAAAAAAAAACGTCAAAATCCGCGAAAATATTTCATCCTTTAATAACTGTTTGTGCTTCGATTAATTTGCAGCGTATATAAATACAGGTCAGAAAAAGAAATCGGTGTCCGGGATGCACCAAGCGTCTGTGTGCATTTGTTTTTCTTTGTTTGACAAACCAGTGTATGCCATAAATGTTATTAGCAAAATTTTGGTAATTAAACCTGTTTAATAGGTGTAAGGATATTTCTAGTGGCTTATATAATAAACGGCATCTTCATAGGATGTTTCTAAATGTATATATACATGTGTATATACATATGTATACGTGTGTATAAATATGTACATATACACCCTTGTGCAAATTAATTGAAACAAAACGAATAATTCCGTTATTATTTACTCTTTTTGGTATTTTTCCGACGAAACATGACCCAGTTCACATGTTAGTAGTTCGTCTGTCCATTCCACGAAGTCTTTCCTTGCAGATTGACCATAGATTTTCGATTGGATTTAACTCAGGGGACTTTCCGGGCCTGTCTATAGTACTTTGATTTGCTCACTGGTAAGGCTTGCCAGTGTGTTCGTAAAGTGTTACAATGTTATAATGTTTAATGGCCGTAGGACAACTAATCGACAGTCGAAAGAATAGTGTCTGGGTGGGGTAACAATCCGATGCAATCACGGATGTCGGAATGTTTTTCAAGGACCAACAAATTTCATCATACACCACTGAAAATAGATTCATATTACTGCACACCACTGGAAATGACCTAATCTGAGAAAAAAAATAGAAATCGATTACACCCTGTCACTCCAGTGGGTTTAAAACCGGAAAGAAACCTAAGCGGTTGTTTCAATTAATCTACACAAGGGTGTACTTATCTATTCGTCTGTATAAGTATGTATATATATATATATATATATATATATATATATATATATACATATTCCTCACGTTGGGAATATATATATATATTTATTTGCACGAGCGTCAAAGCACAGCGAAAAAGTTATATAATCGATATATTCTATATATATATATATATATATATATAGCATCTTCAATCAATTTTATCAACCGCCTAGCATCTTCAGTCAATTTTACAGCGCCGCGCCGTGACTTCACACTATCATTTCTATAACTACTTTCATGGAAGTTCTAATCAGCTATCCTCCTTTGTACCTCAACCGTATGAACTTAAGCGCAGTACTAGATTGGCAACTAGGTCTCATTGTTTTACTGTTGAACTCGCTTGATATAAGCATAAATTAATTTCTAAAAGTTTCTTTTCTCAGCCTTCTCGCCTGTGAAACACTGCTTCGATTTCTTGCTACTTGTCATCAACAATCTTCAAAAATTTAAATGCAATATATATATATATATATAAAGAGAGATATTAGAGTGTGCAGCTTATATTTTATATCATAAAGAAACAATTTATACAAAGAATTAAATAGCAATGGTAATGGGATTAATGGCGAAATCAATTCGCTAAAAAAACTTAATGAGACATTAACTTACTATCAGTTCCTTGAATCCAACAATTTCTTTGTATAAATTGTTTCTTTATTATATAAAATATAATCAGAGATAGACAGACGTATGTATACTGACAGATGATAGATAAACAGACATAGAGATAGTGATATATATTGAACAGACTGATATATATATATATATATATATAGAGAGAGAGAGAGAGAGAGAGAGAGATGGATAGGAACAGACTGAGATAGGTAGATTGAGATGAATAGATACATAATAAACAGATTGAGATAGATAGATAGATAGATAGATAGATAGATAGATAGATATGATTAGTCTGAGATAGATAGATAGATAGATAGATATGAATAGAATTAGATAGATAGATAGATAGATAGATAGATAGATAGATAGATAGATAGATAGATAGATATGAACAGAATTAGATAGATAGATAGATTAAAGAGGCAACTGATATTTATATGTACGTGATCTTGTGAATTTTCCAATGATGATCACTCCAAATTTCTGTATTCTGTTTCGGATATTCACTGTTACACTTCCTATCTCTCTTTCTCCCTCTGTTTCTAGCACTTCCTCTATTGGTTTCGATCAGTCATTCTCCATTATTGTTTGTCCTCGCCTCTCTAGTTGGAGGCATTTCATTATGCATGAGGAGGACATTAGACTCTTTGTTCCTCAGATTCACTGAAGTGAATTCACAAGTTCGCTGCTGAACGCCGAGACTGTTGTCATGGCGAAACAATAAAAAATGGCCGACTACTAATGGGACATAGAAAAAGGTTAGCAAATCAATCGATTAGTTTACAGTTTTATCACATGAGAAACTGGATATTTGACAGGAACTCATTCGCTGTCTTTGTTTAAAGAACATCGATATTTACGCATTTCACTATATAAGGTATTAATTCACCATCTACGTTATTTTTATACTAAAGAATACAGTTTTTCAACCATTTCTAAAACTTCAGACTGATTCTGCCACCCATTCACACAAGCTCGTTAGTCATGTAGCTCACTGCCTTCCCTATCTCTGTCACCATCAATATGCTCTCCGTGAGCGTTCAGTTTTCCAAGTCTTCCTTCCTCATTATGTGTCCAAGGAATTTCAGCTGTCTTTTCCTCATTCTGATTTTGTGTTCTTTCTGTCGCCATTTTCTTTAAGCCTTACTCGCGCCGTCTATGGAATTCTCAGTATCCTACAGTAGAACCACATTTCTACACCATGAAGAGATTGTTCAGCATTCCCTACCATATAAGAGGATTGATAACATTTCAATACAACACTTTTTTCTTTGATCCTAATGAAGTTCTTCCATTTCTCAGCCCCACTTTTGGAATGCTTCTTTCTTTAGCACATGTTGTGGATCGCTCTAGATCAGTACACTTGGTTTTGACTTCAGAGTTGACCTTCTTTATAGGACCCCCCAGTCTGTCCTGCTATTTACCCATAGCCTAGAGGAGAAGGGATGGGTTCATACTTTTCCCAAGGATAGTAACAAGTAAGTGAATCTTATATACTCGGCTAGAGCTCTCCTATTCCACAATCCGTTATCCATTATCCCCCCCACTGCTCCCGAACATTTACTATTCCGAAATTACACACAATTCCAACACATCTATCACCTCTATTGCGTAAATAGTTCTTCTTTTTCTTCTATGTGTCGCGTCCCTTCAGGATATGAACTATCCTGACGCTTCTATCATGAGTGACTCTTAGCGGTTTTTCTCCCTTTGATAAGACTACGCCACCCCGTTCCACTATCTATTCCCCCAATCTCATCAAGTACCTGGTTTGGCTTGCTAAGTGGTGGTCGTAAGTAATGGTCGTAATTGGTGGTCGTAAGTTGTGGTCGTAAGTTGTGGTCGTAAGTGGTTTTGTAAGCATGGTCGTAAGTTGTGGTCGTATGTTGTGGTCGTAAGTTATGGTCGTAAGTGGTTTTTGTAAATATGGTCGTAATTTGTGGTCGTAAGTTGTGGTCGTAAGTAGTGGTCGCATGTGGTGGTCGTAAGTGCTGGATGTAAGTAGTGGTCGTAAGTAGTGGTCGCAAGTTGTGGTCACAAGTTATGGTCGTAAGTGGTGGTCGTAAGTAGTGGTCGTAAGTGGTGGTCGTAAGTAGTGGTCGTAAGTGGTGGTCGCAAGTAGTGGTCGTAAGGGGTGGTCGTAAGTAGTGGTCGTAAGTGATGGTCGTAAGTGGTGGTCGCAAGTAGTGGTCGTAAGTGGTGGTCGTAAGTTCAGATCCTAAATGTTGGTCGTAAGTGGTAGTCGTAAGACAGTAATAGTAATAAGTGAACATACGACGTTGGTTATCGACGATATCAAGTAAACAATGTTGGTTGGTTTTAAGTCACGTTCGCGCTTGTTGTGTTATTTAATGGCGAATTTCTGTATGGGCCACTCAGTAGTAAATCTACAGCCAAAGTAGTTTCGTTAAACATTACGCTACGGCGAGGAGCGTTTTCTCAAACGTTTCTACCTGCCAACATTAATTTGATACCTTACCGAACAGAATGACGTTTCCTTCAGCTAGATCGTCACACTCATCAGTCTCATGATCGGATGTGGCCGTAAGATCGCTGCTCAGCTGAGAATCTCACCAGTTAATGCCTAGGTTGAAAATCGAAAAGCGCATCTTGGTAAGTAAACCTGGTTGGAGGCTACCCATCGTCAGCTGATATCCTCCAATTTGAATGCTTGTCAATATCACAAAACTCATTCAGTAAAACTCTACCTTTAGGGCCTCTCGAGACTTGTATTCACTTATATGGTAGGGAATGCTGAACAATCTCCTCATGGATGGGAAGACAATTAGAGACAAGTAGATATATGGTTCTACAGAAGGATACTGAGAATTTCATAGACGGAGCGATTAAGCAACAAGCAAAGCTTAAAGAAAATGGCGACAGAAAGAACATACTCGTAATCATGAAAAGACAGCTGAAATTCCTTGGGCATATAATGAGGAAAGAGGGATTGGCAAAGTTAACCCTCACGGAGCATATTTAGGGCAAGAGAAATAGGGGAGGGCAGTGAGCAACTTACCTATTGAGATTGTGTGAATGGATGCAGAATGGGGTACAGGGACCTTAGTGAAGGGAAAAAACTGCTAAGAGCCACACAAGACAGAAGGTTATGGAGAGCCATGATCGTCCACGTCCTGAAGGGACACGGTACATAGAAGAAGTAAGGTGCTGAGAAACGGAAGAATTTCATTAGGATCAAAGAAAAGAGTGCTGTATTGAAGTGTTAGCAATCCTCTTATATGGTAGGGAATGGATGGGAAGACAACTAGAGGGTGTAGAAATGTGGATACTGAGAATTCCATAGACGGTGCGAATAAGGCTTAAAGAAAATGGTGACAGAAAGAACACAAATTCAGAATGAGGAAAAGACAGCTGAAATTCCTTGGACGCATAATGAGGAAGGAAGGCTTGGAAAACTGAACGCTGAAGGAACGCAGAAGAGATAGAGAAATTAAGTAGGTTTGATTGCGTATGCGTAGTATGTGCCCCCTTCAGCTTACTATACTAACAGGAGGCAGTCCGAAAATGAGTTATTAACAGTGAATTAGTGTACCTCAGCGTGGTGTAATGGTTAGCAAACTTGTCTCGCTAAAACAGTTACGACTGAATAGTGAGTTCGATCCTCACTGGGTGCTTCACACTCTCGGCCGTGTCTCACATCTACGCTTCGAAAATCAATTTTAGGCACCTGGGGATGGTGCAATGGCTGGCAAACTTGTCTCGCAAGAACAATTATGACTGAGTAGCGGGTTCGATCCTCACTGATGTCCTATACTTTCAGCCATGTGCCACATCTAAGCTATGCTTAGAAAATCGCTTTGGGTACCTCGAGGGGGTGTAATTGTTAGCAAGCGTGTCTCGCTAGAACAATTACGACTTAGCAGTAAGTTCGATCTTCACTGGGTACCCCATACTTTCGGCCTTGTGCCACATCTAAGCTATGCTTGGAAAATAACTATTAACAGTGAATTGTTTTCTAGTGAAAGTATCAATGCGTGTTAATACATACGAAGCATTTTTCTGTATGCGTACTGTTGTGGTGTCCTCCTTCTAAAGAGTCTATATTGGACTCTTCCGCCTACTATAAGATTAATAGGAGAGAAGGCTTTAGGGGACAGTTGAATAGATTGGCCGCGGGTCAACCGACACACATTCACTAGTCGTGTAATACTCTTCTGGTGCACTTACTGTTTAATATATGATATATCTGTAACATGTGTTTTGTTATTTCTTTAACCATTTACTTGATCAATCCACATACATAAAAATATTTTGTGTGTATGTACGTACATGATTAATTGGCATACAGGATATTTCCCGTTTTCCCCAAACTCGCATGTCTCCGTCAACAAAGGGTAGGGCGTGATGCAGGTTGATGGAAGAGCCCATTTTTTGTCGGCCAATCAACGCGTGTGAGCATTCAATTTGCTTCTCAATGTTCTCTTTTTATATGTTTTGAAATTATATATGTTTAACTGTCGTTTTCTTTTTTTAATTTTTTTTTTTTTTTTTCATGGCCCCCGTGGTGTTTGGAGGCTTGTTTAGACATCCGAGTTAATGGGCTTTTAAAATTCCTTCACGTGAATTGCAGTAAAATTTTTGATATGTAAGAATTAAATATTACAGTGGACGGGGGAGCACCAGTGTTTTAGAAATACAAAATTGTGCATGGCCGGAAATTGGTTGGAGACAACATCACTACTACAAACCTGACATATGTCTATCTAGTTATTATTTATCAGTGAACTGTGACGATTTCTAGTTATATGAGAGGGCAGCGCACCTATCCCATGTTTATCCGCGGTTCGAATTACCATTACGGATTAATGTTCTACCATCAAGTTACAGGCATTTGGCCGCTTGCTAAACTGATACAAGTAAAAAATCGTCTGCTTTATACAGGGTATCCATAAAGTTCGTGTGCACTTTAAAAAAATTATAACTTTATTTGTATTTGCGATAGAAATAATTTGTAAAAAGGATTAGGAAGAAGTAAATCTATATTTTTTAAGGTTTTATTGAAATTTTATTTAAGTTTCCAAATGTCCGCCATCATTGGCAATACAAAGGGTAATACGATTTTGCTGTTCACGGAAAACATTTGCCAACTGATTTACAGTAATGCCTGAAATCACATTAGTTATTTTAGCTATACTTAAAACTAGGTACATTAAACTTTATAACATTTTTTACAGATTATTTCTATCGCAAATAGAAATACAGTTATAAATTTTTTAAAGTGCACACGAACTTTATGGACAAACTGTATTTTGAATTTCACTCATTAAACTAACTACAGAAGAGAATTTAAGGAGTGACTCATGGAGGAAAGGAAATATTTAATTAACTAATTGGTTCAACATATAAAACAAAATATGAATTAAAAAAAAAACAATTGAACTACATGGAAATAATTATAAATAATAATGTACTACGAAAAAGAATAACAAAAAATAATTAATAAAGAGGGGGAGTGGGAAAAGAGTGATAAAGAGAGGATGCAAGAAAACGAGTGTCAATAGAGAGAGGGGGGAGAGAAAGAGAAAAAGAAATAGAGAGAGAAAGCTAAAATGAAATCAATTGGAAGGGAGATAAAGAGAAAGATATGTTGAAAGAGATAAAGAGAAAGAAAGGGTGAAAGAGATAAAGAGAGAGGAAGGGTGAGAGAGATAAAGAGAAAGAAAGGGTGAAAGAGATAAAGAGAGAGGAAGGGTGGGAAAGAGAAAGAGATAGAAAAGGTGAAAAATATAAAGAGAAAGAAAGGGTGAAAGCGATGAAGAGAAAGAAAGGAAGAAATCGATAATAAAAACAGTATAAAGTAACAATAACTCAGCCGAGAGTAAGAAAAACATCTACAGGAGAGAATCATCAGAAAAAAATGAATAAACAGAAAGAGATAAGAATGAGGAAACAACGAAATAGTGTGGCTTTTGAGAACATGCGGGACCCAATGAGAACTGAATTCATTACTCACAACTAATAATCAGCAATCCGAGGTCGCAGACACTTACCGAGGCACCCAAGCTAGAGCTTGTTAAGAACTGTGACCACTATACTTCTATATTTAATTTGATGTGTGTAGTGTATATTACAACGATGTCAGAGATCAATGTTTGAGATTAGCGTAAAAGGGTTTTCGATGATAGGCAGCCTAACCTATTAGAAATTGGCGTAGTCAAATCTTCGATCGCCCAATGTTCAATCATTTGAACTTCTCAAAACTAGGGTTACATTAGACAATTTCTCTCTCTCTCTCTCTCTCTCTCTCTCTCTCTCTCTCACGCACACACACACACACACATACACACAATATACAGGGCTAGGCAAAAGTCCCACATCGTAGGGATTAATCGATAGGTCGAAGAGGTCCTGTTGAGTGGCCACCCATGTCACCAGACCCTACACCCTTGGATTTTTTTTCTGCAATATGCACCTAAATTAGTTGGGCTATTTGTATCGTTTAAGCTGTATCTCGGAAACATGCATACATACATACAATTAATAGAGCCTGTGTAAATGAAAGAGTGGACACTGGGGTCAACACCGAGTGTCGACAGTCAGTTTAAGGACAAATGCAAACTTCAGGTGAAGATTGCGGTTAAGCATGGAAGTATACACACTTATTTTTAGATAGATAGATAGATAGATAGATAGATAGATAGATAGATAGATAGATAGATATATATATATATATGAATATATATATATATATATATATATATATATATATATATATATATATATATATATTCCGGCAGCATCGTTTCATTGAGACATGTTTCGTTGAATAATTTAGACATGTTTTGTCAACTTATTTTCAATACGATCCTTTCATATTCACGGATAAGCTTTTTGGAGTCATTATCGAAGGACGAGTGAAAATCGAGGTGTTGATACATATTTCTATTGAAAATAATGAACAATAAAATATTTATCTTGTAACAAACAATACTCTGTTGATGACATTCTGCTATGTCGAAAGTACACGGAAAATAAACGAATTTGCCAAAATAAAGTAGCCAACCAATTCTTGTCTACTGATAGTATCCAGTTCTTAAGATCGGCGAAATGCATAAACAAAACAGAAAATAAAACTATTTTTTCCAAGAAAGAATGGTAATTCACAGCTCATAAAGAAAACGAACCTGTAAAGAGACATGGTCGCTTACGACCTTAATGGACGTCGCATTTAAAAAAAAGTTGAGATCATTAAAATGTCGGACACTCTGGATAGTGTCATGTTCCCCAATGTTTTGAAGTGACATGATACACAGATTGAGAGAGATTTATTGTTTTTGCTATTAACGTTCAATGGCCGGGCATGGTTGCAAAACTTTGACGGAAATCAATATAAACTGATAAATCATAAATTGTATTTTAACACGATGTGTAAGCGCATGTTGTATTTTAGTCTTTTCCGTAGGTATTATTGATGAAATTAGCAACGTTAATGTTCGGAGGCTATATAAAAAGAAATATGTTTTGACATACGTTCCACTAATAATTATGCGAAATATCCTTACTTTGGTAGTTACACCGAATGGAGCGTTGGTAAGAAAACGGCAGCCAGCTATTAATTTCATTTTGCGAAAGGAAGAGAAATCCAATATGATTTCGAAGCTCAAAACAGCTTTAATAAAGTTTAACCCAAAGGAAAAAAAATTAACTTTTGCAAGGGAAAAGAGAAATCGTTTCGACACCGTAAGAAAAGATACATGTTATCCGGAGAATTACGAAACGACGGCTTCAATTGATTCTTCACTCAAACAAGAAAAAGAAAGAAGAAAAAAACATCAAGAGAAACGAAAAAGAGAAAGAAAGAGAAAAGAGATCTAAAAGAAATAAAAAAGAAAAAAGGAAAAAAGAAGTAAAAAAAAAACACAAAAGAGACACTAAGCTAAAGAAGATTAAAAAAAACGAACTTTGATAACAATCAGATAAGTTGTTTCTCTTATATGTTTATACTTTGCTCAATCTTTTTTGACATACGGAAATCTACAGCAGATTATCGCTTTTATCCCGAACGCGTCCTCTTGCGTTGATTCCTAAAGGTCGAGTAATTTTTTTGCTAATATTCGATTTTTACATTATTCGGACTATTGTCCTCATCTTTGTCGCCATATCTATTACAACGTTTCGGCCGTTGTATGCTCCGGCCTTCTTCAGGTGGTTTGAACGTCGAACTGAATCCTTTATTTCGCTCACTGGTGTAGACTGTCCTAGTTCCACGTGCCATGTCTAATGGATGTCAGTTATCAGTTATCTCTCGTTAATTCCCCTCTCCAAGTTCTCTCCAGCACCTTAACCAGGTATTGAACTCACACTCTTTGGGCCCTGTTACTGGATCTAACCAACGCCTCAAGGACACATGGCACAGTGGATAAAGGCGTTGGTTAGATCCGCCCTTTAACAGCTATTTTTCTGCTACACTACCCTCCCCCCCAATCCTACCCGTTTAGTCATAAAAATTGTTTCTTTTTCTCCTAAAACGGTTGCCACCAATGTCTATAGGTCCCAGTCTCTTTACCCATAGCCAGAGAGAGGGAGAGAGAGAGAGAAAAGATGCTTCATACAATTCCCAAGGGTGTTTGCACATTAGTGTATGGAACGAACTCGATTGGAATTCGAACACAGCTTTCCGATTCCTCAATCCGAGCCTGTCTTGTCAGTGTTAATGATCGTACCGAAAACGTTGTCTTAATGTGATGTCGCCATAAGCTAGGGTTCATTTTAAGTTCATTTCAACTTAAAAAAGTGAAAGAAAGAAAAAAGTGAACGTCATCGAATCAATGCTTCAATCAAAACACGTAAAACAGGCGATTGAGAAAATCAATATTTTAAAATTAAAATAAAACATTTTTTGTAGTCAATATATATATATATATATATATATATATATATATATATAACTGCTAGTTATTTCTCATTTCTGAGCACACTGGTTTACCGGTGCGATTAGCAAATCCATTTTACAGACAATCTCGGCGAAACATCCAGAAACCTTGAAAAAAGGCTATATGAACATCGCAGAGATCTGATGTATAACAACATTTTATATGCATTGTTAGTTCACGCGAATATATATATATATATATATATATATATATATATATATATATATATATATATATATATATATATATATATATATATATATATATATATATAAGTGATAGATTTTTTTTTTGAGGAATTAGAATAATGATTATAATAATTCATCGAGTCTGGAAGAATCCTCAACAGAATGCAGAAAACACGTTTGCGTTGTCTCAAATCGCTTGCATTGAGGAATCGCAGAGCCGATTTCGAATTCCAGTCGAATCCATTACATTCACTTACGTGCTAATACCCTTGGAAAAGGTGTGAATCCTCTACTTCTCCCTCCAGCTATGTGTAAAATAGCAGGACAGACTGGGTTCTATAGCCTTTGATGGCAACTGGTCTAGGAGAAGGACAACTCTGAATTCAAAACCTGCGGAGGGTCGTTTGGGACCTTGTGGAACTTAGTGCACCAGGTCTCTGAATTCGGCTCTTCAAAAAGTGTGGCTGTCCCTGAACGAAACCTTCACCACTATAATCAAATCTCTTGTGCTGTTGTCGGGCTGTCGGTTTCCTGGGAACTGATCTGCTTGACCCTCATACGTCGAATTCGACGGGAGAGTCGACTATATATATATATATATATATATATATATATATATATATATATATATATATATATATATATATATATATATATACTACTAGTAATACTCAGTTGAGAAAGAATTCGGATCGCACAACTTGTAAGTATATCAAAATAAATTGGTACCCAGGGAAAAAAAATTGGAAAAAAAAAAGAACTAGAAACATCCGAACAGGGCGAAATAAATCCTCCAGTTCTTTAAGTTTTTAGTCCAAAGAAAAAAACCAAGCGTGTAATAGGATTTATATATATATATATATATATATATATATATATATATATATATATATATATATATATAATGTGTGTGTGTGTGTGTATTTAGGCAGCAGATTCTCTTTTAAACTAGTGGTCCGGTGCCCTGCTATATATTTAGGAATTCTTGATAAGATCCAAAGAAGAATCTGCAATATTATTGGTCCTGATCTGGCGTTTCGGCTCCAGTCACTTTACCACCTTCTTAAGGTTACCACTCTATGTATTTTTCTATAATGTTTCTGTTCCTAATTCTTCCACACCCTGTAACACCCTGTAAAACTTTGTGTTTTAGTGGCATTACTGTTGTACTGGGGGTGATTCCAATGAAAAAATGTTGTTTAAGACAACAGACGTTTCGTTTCGATTAATTTTATTGATCGACTTACGAATAAACCTTCTCGGATAAGGCGGAAATTCTATAAAAATTGCCCAAAGTTAATTTTGGTAGAAATATTGTCCAAGCTGTCGACTTTCTTATCGGATATCGACTCAGAGATACGCGATTACTCGCTCTTCAAGACTCAGACTGGTGTCTTAAATTCTTAGTCGACCTCCGATAATCATTGTTTATTTAATATATATATATATATATATATATATATATATATATATATATATATATATATATATATATATATATATATATCTACTTCGTGTATTGAGCATTTTACGTAGTTGCTTTTACTCGTTTGGAGGTGTTTTTTTTTTCTTTAGACTATGAACATGAACTTTGGAAGATTGTTTGCGTTTCAATTTCATGTTCTTAGTTCTTTCTTTTTTTTTCCTCATTTTTCTTTGGGTTCTGGTTTGTTCTACTACAAGCCAAAATACCTAAAGTTTTTCCAAGCGAGTACCACTATATATATATATATATATATATATATATATATATATATATACTCGATCACCCATAAACCCGTTGGGTTTCTTTTAAAAGCACTTCATGATACAATATTATAGATTTTATTATTATTTAGACCTTTTAGTTTGTATATAAAGACGGTAAAACAAATATTATTCTTCCACTGATCTCCATTGTTAACATATTAGCTGAAAATTAGGAGTAATAACTTTAAACATTTTCAAATTAATAAGTATATTTTTATTAATTATTAGTTAATAAGAAATTTTTCCGGGTCGAAAACAAAAGGAATGGCGCCCAAAACGTCTCAATGCAAATATGTCTTCCAGCATTGCCGACAAAGTTAACCTGGCCGTTAGTCTCGAAAACGACCTCCAATCTGTGGTTGACTGAGGCAGGAAATGGCTTGTGAATTTTATTGCATCCAAAACGAAGCTGCTATCGTTTACTCACCATCGAGAAAATCCTCTGCCTCCTATCCTACATATTGCTCAACTCCAGGAGATCGTCTCTTTCTGGGATCACGTTCTGCACTGACCTGAGCCGGAACAACTACATTGAATCAATAGCTACATCTACCACAAGGACATTTGGTTCTCTGTGTCGCGCCAGAGGGTTTTTTTCTCGTCTGAGTCCATCCTTCACATCTACAAATCTATTATTCGCCCATGCATGGAATACTGTTGCCATGTATGGTCTGGTGCCCCCCGCTGTCCATCTCGAGGTTCTTAACAAAATCCAAAGACTGATATGCAATGTGATCGGTCCTGACTTGGCAACTCGACTCGAATCACTTTCTTAGAGACGTAAACAAAGAGACTGTTTGCTTGGGCTTGCGGTGCCGTGTCTCTAGCATCTTTGGTGTTATAACTTTTATTATCATATTTTCCCCTGTCTATTCATTCATGTCATCCGCGACAGACTTTCTTCTCATAATTTGTTTCCCCGTTTACAGTTCTGACGAGAGGGACGAAACCGGTCGACTTGTGTTTGTACTTTTGTTTTAAAATTAATCATGGCCTATAGTAAAAAAAAATTCTTGCCTTTAATGCCATAATACGTTTTTGTACCGTTATAAACATATTTATTTTATTTATATATATATATATATATATATATATATATATATATATATATATATATATATATATATATATATATATTTCTATATATATATATATTATGCGCGGTACTAATTGGGAAGCGCTCACTATCACTATTCAGTCGTATGAATATGAGTTTGTAACCCTGAGTTTCACGCTTTTGCGCTCATCAGACAAACTGATTTTTTTTTTAAAATTTGAGTCTAGTTATGTTACTTTGTGTTTGATTATTTTTAGTGGGGGGGGTATTCTCCTCGGTGACAGTTTTAGGATGACATTCAAACGCACGCAGACATATATACATATGGGTGTTTTGTTTATATATGTGTGTATTTGTGTGAACTATAATGCCTACACCCGTATGTATGTATGTATGTATGTATGTATGTATGTATGTATATCTGCGTGCGTTTGAGTGTCAACCTAAAACAGACACAGAGTAAAATGCCCACCCACGCCACCATTAAACATAATCAAACACAAACTAACGTAAATAGACTCAAATTTTAAAAAATAAATCAGTTTTTTGATGATTGAAACATCGTGAAACCCAGGCTTACGATTGGATATATATATATATACGTGTGTGTGTGTGTGTGTGTGTGTGTGTGTGTGTGTGTGTGTCGGTGTGGAATTCTACTTGACTTAACGGAGAGCCCGAGGATCTCTTTGTTTACTGGCCATGAATTAAATTCTAACACGTACCGACATTTTTTTAAAACCTCTCTCAATTAAACATTTTCTCCTTCGGATATAATTAGACACTTCCGCAATAATATTTTCTTCCTCTTTACGGGCCGTGTCCCCCAAGGACGTAGACTATCATAGCTCTCCACGACTTCCTGTCCTTTGTGACTCTTAATACATATTGTCTCTCTGTTTATTTCTCCTAAACCCTGTTCTACCATAAAGATCACTAAGTATGTTATATTTTCCTCTGTCCCTCTTGCCTCCAATCTCTCCTGTGAGCATCAAATTTTCCAAGTCCTCTTTCCGCATTATGTGCTTAATAAATTTCAACTGTTACTTCCTGATATTTATTATGTTTTTTTTTTATTCCATTTTCTATAAAATTTCGTTGTTGCTCATATGTTCGGTCCATGTCATCCTCAGTATCCTTCTGTAGAACCACATTTCTGAAATCTTTGACGTGATTGTCCAGCTGTCACCATTATATAGGACAGATATCACGTAACAGTTTAGTACTCTTTTCTTTATTTCTAAAGACCTTTTTCTATATCTTAGTACTATTTCTTAGTGCTTAGTATTTCTAAGTACTATTCTTAGCTTTTTGAATGCATCATTGGCTATCTCAATACGACATTGGATTGAGTTTGAAATACGTCTAGGTAAGTACTTAAAAGCATTTAGAATTCCTTTAATAAAATACGCGTTTAAATTGCGTTTTTTTTTTTTTTTTTTTTTTTTTTTTTCTGTATTTCATAAATATTTGCCGCGATGGACTAATAAATGATATTAATAGAGATGGTTACCCAGAGGTCATATGAAGCAAGAAACGATGTTGCAATAACAATTGTACCCGAATAAAATATGCTAACCTTTTTGAAATATCTGATGAGGTAACTTGACGAAAAATTACTTTGGCCTAAATATACTTGGCGCCAAAAAGCAAAAAAAAAATGATAAGAAGATATGAAAAGAACGGTACGGAAATACACGCCGAGAAACGTACAAAAAAAAGACAATAATTTCGTTATTCAAACAATTATTTTCTTGGAGATGTAAATAATTTTCGTGGAATATGGACATTCAAAATGATCAACTTGACGACAACAGGGGCTTTTTATTGCAAAATAAGACATGAAAGGTACAAACTAAGATGCAGAAATGTTTTAAACATCCTAAAATAACGAGTAAATTGTTTTTTCTCCAACTAAGCAAGAATAAATCCATTTTTTATTTTTCATTTCTTAACATGATTACCGTAAATTGCAGCATCCAATTCGAGTTTTCAAGCCTCAAAACATTTCCAAAATTAGGGGTCGATTTATACGACAGGTTTAAAATGCAAAACTTTACCACCGAGTTGAGTTGTAAACAAGTGGAACAACATTCCTAAAAATTATTGTACACCACTTACCGCACGTCCAACAGGCTACCAAAAATATATCGCACGAAGACTTATATTTGGTGAACATATTCGGCATATTAACACAGAAATTAATATAAAATAGTAACACAAAGTCTGTATTCTATAACGCTACAAAACACATAGCGTCAAACTGCTGACGGGATCACCGTTTAACTGAGGCGGCCATTCACACAACTAGATATGGTATGCTAGTAAATAGAGTAATATTTTATAGGAGTTGATGTTGACTTCAGGAGACCTGAGGAATTTGAAACGTTCGCTACGTTATACAAATACAATATAGAGCACCTTTCGGTGTGTATTGTAAATTGATTGCATGATTACCGTAAATTGCAGCAACCAACTCGAGTTTTCAAGCCTCAAAACATTTCCAAAATTAGGGGTCGACTAATACGGCGGGTTTAAAATGCAAACCTTTACCACCGAGTTGAGTTGTAAACAAGTGGAACAACTTTGCTAAAATTTATTGTACACCACTTACCGTACCTCCAGTAGGCTACCAAAATATATAGCACGAAGACTAATATTTGCTTAACATATTCGGCATATTAACACAGAAATTAATATAAAATAATAAAACAGTAACACGAAATCAGTATTCTATTGACGCAGCAGCAGACATTGTTTGTTTACATCAGTGATGTACATGTTGGGTGGGTAATACTGTGTTATAATAACATCCGATATTTAACAGTCCTGTCATTAACATACCTGCATATGAGGTTTAATCTATGGCATTAATATTTTATAGATGTTGACTTTAATGTGTTTATTAGTAGCCCTGACGAAATATACTGATACAATATACGGTACCTACCGGCCGTTTGCTGCACAGCGTATGTAGAAAGATAGGGTTAGTGTCTTAAAATACAGCTAAGTGTTGTTACCTTATGTAGATTTGGCACAGATTATCGTATACTGTAGCCCAACTTCATTTACCGTTGGCTTAAGTTTTGGGCCACTGACGAGTATAAAATGAAAACATTTACCATCGATTTGAGTTGTAAACAAGTGAGACATCATTCCTAAGAATTACTGTACATCACTTACCGTACGTCCAACAGGATACCAAAAATATATCGCACGAAAACTTATGCTTGGTGAACATATTCGGCATATTAACACAAAGATTAACATAAAATAATAAAATAGTAACACAAATTCTGTATTCTATAACGCTATATCACACATCGCGTCCAACTGCTGATACACTAAGTGTAATCACTGACCGACATTCACACAACTAGATATGGTATGCGTAATATCAGCGTTGTTTCATGATTGTAATGACAGTAATATTTTATAGTTGATGTTGACTTCAGTGTGTTTATCAGAAGATCTGACGAATTTTAAATGTTCGCTACGTTATACAAATACAATATAGAGTACCTTTCGGTGTGTATTGTACGTTGTTTGCTATACAACGCAAACAGAAAGATATTACGGTTAATGTCTCAATATCCAGGTAAGTGGTGTGACCATATCGAGTTCTGGTACAGGTTATTTTATACTGTAGCCTAACTTCACTTACCGGTTTTGGACCACTCTCAGCCTATCGTATGTTCGATGGTAGGTATAAGCATGATAAATCAGAAATTTGGGCTAAATATCTTGATATCTACTTGAACGCTGCAATTTATGATAGATAGATATATAGATAGATAGATAGAAATGAACAGACTAACTTAGAGCGCCCGACACGAAAATACATACATGAGCAAACCCAGATAGATAGACAGGTATAGAAAGAAAGAAAGAAAGAAAGAAAGAAAGAAAGAAAGAAAGAAAGAAAGAAATAGACATACATAAGCAAACCCAGACATGAAAGGATAGATAGATAGATAGATAGATAGATAGATAGATAGATAGATAGATAGATAATGAACAGACTGAGACAAACAAACATAGATAGATAGATAGATAGATAGATAGATAGATAGATAGATATGAACACATCAAATTAGAGTGTCATGTAGAAAATAGGCGTACATGAGAAAAATTAGAAAGAAAGAAACAGGCATAGATAGATAGATAGATAGATAGATAGATAGATAGTGATGTGACCCTATGTAGTTTGGGCACATATTGTCGTATTCATTTATAGCGGGCCTATGTTTTTGACCCGCGGTAGCCTACCGTATGTTTGTGGATCAACCTGTACAGTAAGTTTAGCCCAAATCAGAATTTTGAGCTAAAGCTCTTGAGGTCGATTGTACGCCAGATCGCAATTTACAGTAGTTCCAGAGCAAATCATTAAACTTATTTTCTCATTCACTATATCTCAATCTTTCAAACTTACTTTCTCTATGCTTACCACCCACTGAGAGAAGGTGTAATATCGTGTGTGTACACAGAAGACCTTTGAACTCAAAGAAGTGTGACTCATATCTTTCATTCTGGATATAAGAATATTTTTTAATTTCTCTTATTTCTTTACCTGAATAGAGTCTGTTGTTTTAGGGTTGTTTTTTTTTTTTTCAAGAACAAATATATTTAAGAGAAAGTTTTCCTTGTTGTTGTGTTTGAAGATATATTACTCCGGGCAACGCCGAGTAGGACTACCAGTGATTACATAGAGTAAAAGATACATCATTGGCAAATCAATTGATGGCTGCCGAGACAAGTAATTTCTACCACAAATCGAGAGCATCCAGCTGAGATAGATAGATAGATAATGATAGATAGATATAGATAGATGATAGATAGATAGATAGATTCATTGAATTAAAAGACTCGGATAGATAGATAGATAGATAGATAGATAGATGATAGATAGATAGATAGATGAATAGATTCATTGAATTAAAAGACTCGGATAGATAGATAGATGAATAGATAGATAGATAGATAGATTTGAATAGACTTAAGCAGATAGATAGAGAGATAAAGAGAGAGATTTGAATAGACATCGATAAATAGATAGATACAGAGAGAGATTTGAATAGACTTAGATAGATAGATAGATAGATAGATAGATTTGAATAGATTTCGATAGCAAGTATGTTCAGACTGTGATAGGTAGTTATATAGATAGATTGATAGATTTGAATAGACTTCGATAGATACATTTGAATAGACTTAAGGAGATAGATAGATAGATAGATAGATAGATAGATAGATAGATAGATAGCATTTCGGTGCTACTCGTCAGCATTCGTCAGAATAGCGATAATTTTTAATGTTCCTCTCTTTATATGGCTTTTTTTATCCTCTATTCCTACATGAATATATATATATATATAATATATATATATATATATATATATATATATATATATATATATATGAATATATATATATATATATATATATATATATATATATATATATATATATATATATATATAATTTCCTTTGAACTGACGTTTTTCCTTATTGTTCTCTGTGTTCTTAAAAGAAATCGAAGAATTTTCTTCATCGGAAATAGTATCTTGATTTATATGCAGTTTTTATGCTTGTGTGATTTTTACTTTTCAAAGATATTCTTCATAGAATGAAAAAAATCATTCCAAATAGACTCAGATAAAAAAATAAAGCGAACTATTTTTATTGGGGATTGTGCGCCGTGCCACACCGCTACACGTTTTGAAAAATATACTTTTAGGATCATGCTACCAGAATTTCAGAATAGCCAATCAACACATTGGATATCAATCCGATAGTGAATTTTGGGAATTTTTCTGAAAGGAAATCTTGCGCCAAAGAAAGTCTTCTGCACTGATCATCTGAATGAAAAAAATGCAGACCATTTGGATACATGAAATCAGATGTAGCATAAAAGACTTCGAGAGTCGAGTCAGTGATCAAAAACAAATATATTCCTTGAAAATACTAAAAGTTCAACTTGGGTTAATGCGTGCTTTTTGTCTAGTACACTACTGATCAAAAATTTAAGACCACTTGAAAAATTTTTTAAAAAGACTGTTTTTCATGGATACATTATAAACTTTTTCTTACTTAAGGTTACTAATTCTATAATCTGAAAAGTTATGTAGACAAAAAGTTATAATCCGATCAATTTATTCAGAAATAGACAATTTTATAAAATGAGGTGTTTTACACTTGATCAAAAGTATAAGGCCAGGGTGCATAAATTGTTAGATTTAGGGTAATTCCAATGTTTTTAGTTCAGTTAGTGATTAGCAATCACTGCGTAAATATGTCACCATGCCTAAAGCAAAAAAACTTACTGAAGTTGAGCGTGCTCGAATTCTAGATTTCCATAATCAAGGTTTGTCACAGCAGGCGATCGCAGCTAAGGTAAATCGCAATAAAACTGTGACTTGCAATTTTCTAAAGGAAATTATGGAAACGCAAAAATCTATTGGTAGGCCCAAAAAAATTTCTCCAGCATTGAGTAGGAGAATAAGACGGGTTGATGTGAAAGCCAGTCGACTTTCTTCTAGTCAAATTAAGGCAGCCACAGATGCAGTCCAGTAACCATCAGACGATACTTACAACAAAAAGGCATGGTAAATAAAAAGCGCAAACAAATTCCTCGGTTGCTTCCACGTCACAAAATGAACTGTTTATGGTTTGGTCGTGAATACAAAACATGGAACATTGAGAAGTGGAAGAAAGTCCTGTTTTCTGATGAGAAGAAATTCAATCTAGATGGTTTTGATGGCTTCCAACGATATTGGCATAACAAAAACATGCCTCCTGAAATTTTCTTCACACGTCATAGTGGTGGAGGGTCCCTAATGGTATGGGGTGCCTTTTCTTTTCCAGGTGGTGCAGGGTTGTCAGACAGCGGCTGGTTATGTTAGCATGCTACAAAAAGCATCGTTGGTGATGGAGGGCCATCGTTTGTGCGAGAATGGATGGTTATTCCAACAGGATAATGCTGCAATCCACGCTGCATGGCGGACCTTGACCTTTCTACAAGAAAATGGGGTCCATCTCTTGAGACATCCTGCATTCTCACCGGACTTGAACCCAATTGAAAATGTTTGGGGATGGATGGCATGAGATGTTTATCCAAATGGCAAACAATATTCAATAAAAAATGAACTTCGTGAAGCTGTAGCAATATTCCTCGCAGCTTAATGGAAACACTAATTTCTAGCAAGCCCCAAAGAATTTTTGAAGTCATCAAAACTAGTGGAGGTAGAAGTCATTATTAAATTTGGTTGTTGAATGTTTTCGTACACTTTTCGTACAATTTCGTAGAATTTTTGTCTCTGGTCTTATAATTTTGATCAAGTATAAAACCCCTCATTTTATAAAAATGTCAATTTCTCAATAAAATGTTCGGATTATAACTTTTTGTCTACATAACCTTTTAGATTATAAAATTAACCTTAAGTAAGAAATGTTTAAAATTTTTCCATGAAAAACAGTCTTTTTAAAAAAACTTTCAAGACGAAAGGAACAGACTAAACCCCCGGCGCTGCCCAAAAAATAAACCCAACTCTCCGAAAGGCGCGAATTCGCTCTTTTATGAGCATCTCCAAGTAGTGGCTAAACTGAAACGACTCAAAATACATACGCACGAGAATACCCTATATATGAAAATAAACTGATCAGTTACCTTTTCTTTTCTTTTCTTGCTAGAATATAAAAAAATTCCTCACTAAAGCAGACGATGATAAACGTTTGCGATAGAAAAATCATTAAAATAGCAGACAACACGTTTGCTAATAGTTTGACACTTGGATACATTTTTTAAAATTTAAAATAAAATACAGCGTATCGACAAAATAAGTGTACATACGAAAAATTAATAAAGTAAGTTCTTTTATAATTTCCAATATATATATATATATATATATATATAGTCACCCACACACAAAATGTTTCGCTATATCATAGATCATCAGTGTGAGTAGAAATTCGATTGTTTTAACCCGGGATCGAAAGAATTTTTGATCAGGAGTGTATATTTTGCATTCGATAAAAGAATGCAGTATATTTAAATTAAACAACATTTTTTCGTCATTTTATGCGTGGACTTACGACAATTTTCAATGCACTATACATCTATATATATGATGGCCATCTCCTAGATTAGACGGTTATGACTATTGCTGAAAATTTAAATCTATGGTTACGTTTTCGAATTCAGAATTTCATTCTCCTATTCTCTCAACCACAGCTGAAAAGCCCAGTCTTCTCTGTTATTTTATTCGTAGCTAAGGAAGGAGAAAAGGATGTTTGAACAAAAATTAATGTGATCAAAACACACGAATTTGAATTCAGAATTGTCCTTTTCCTAAACTGATTGCCAATCACAACTAGAGAGAACTATTTAATCCACATCTGAGAGGTTAAGAGATGGATTCATGCCTTTGCCAAACATTAATGAAGTGAACTCAAAACATACCCTTAATCTAGACTGTTTGTAAACCACAGTTAGCGAGAACAGTATGCACTATTTAACCCATAGCTGTGGGATACGAGATAGTTACATATCTTTGCCAATGGTGTTTGTGTAAAACTTAGTGCTGTGAACTAATGACACTAATTTTAATTCAGAGTTGTCTTTCTCCTAGATTGGTTGCCAACTAAGCTAGAGAGTCTTGCTTGCTCTACCATTTTACCCGGTGAGCGCTAAGAGGGAATAAGAAATGAATTCCCAGGTGTGTTTGTGCAAAGTTGGACGCAAGGAACTCAATATACCATTTTTAATTCACAGTTGTCATTCCCCTCTACTGTTTGCCAACTTTGACTAGTAAGCCCAGTATTTCTTACTGTTTAACACATAGCTAGGGAGGTTGGTTTATATATTTCCCACAGTGAATATAATGAACACGATTTTATGCACACACACACACACACACACACACACACACACACACCCGCAACATAGACATTTCCGACAACAAAAGCACAAAATTCATAATCCTACCCTCCGACCCTCTATCAACAAGATGTAAAAACAAACTAGTTATCCTCAACACTAAAAGCTTTACAACCACCTTCAAGACTATCAGTGATGTAGTTAACCAGAAAAATAGATTAAACACCCAGATGCTGAGATATATGAAATAATTAGCCAGCGATGTAGGAAAAGATATATTGGTGAAACATCTATAAACTCCCGCATCTGCAAACATAAGAGAGAAATACGTTGGGACAACACTTTAAACTCGCTTGTAATGCAAAAAAAGGGCATAACTTCGATTTTATAAATGCCATCCTAAATAGAAAAGATATTAATTCATTATGCATGAACAACTTAGAGCGCGTTCTAATAAATAGTTTAACTTCTATAAACACACGGCAAATACACTTTATTATATCACCAACTTTTATAAAATCACTGCTGAAAGTATCTAAGTTACCTCTTTTCCGGGGTGAAGTGGGGGGGGATAAGGTAAGAATTTAATCAGAAGTTAAGTTCTGACCTTATATCCCCTTTAACTTCCGAAATGAGGTAACGATTTTTTTTTAATAATAAATCATTTTTATCACAAATTATCTAGCATCGTCTGAGGAAGTAACATCTTAGTATTAAAACATGAAAGATTTTGTGTAGCGATGTAAAATGTTTTATTGTAATCTATTATAATAAAAAATATTATAATAATTTTGTTCTACTTTGTATTTAAGCACATTTTTTAATGTGGTTTTTACACTCCTGCAGTTCTTTCTCTCATTTGTATATATATATATATATATATATATATATATATATATATATATATATATATATATATATATATATATATATATATATATATATTGGATATATATATATATATATTGGATATATATATATATTTCAGATAGATAGATAGATATATATATATACTGGATATATATATTTCTATATATATATATATATATAGATAGATAGATAGATAGATAGATAGATAGAAAGATATTTCAGATATTTTTATGTTTATACATTCTTTTTATAGATAGAAATATTTAAGTAAATGCTCTGTTTTATAATAAACAGTATTAATAACATTTACCGGCCAAAATGTTCGAGAAATTTTCATAGAAAATATTCGTCCACCGACAGGAATCGAACCTGTATGAGTGACGTATTATCCCAGTCCTTTAGCCATTTCCAAGGGGGTTGTTTTAAGTGTTGTTAATGTCTAGTCATGTTTTGACTATTTAAGATGGTCTTTAATTCTGTGATGTTTAGAATACCAGAGGAAACGTTTGTTCTGATCCTTCACGTGTTGAGTGCGGCTGGAATTCGAGTGACCCTCTTTCTATGTTTTTAAAACTTTCAGCAATCCATTCCCATTGTTAAATAAGGTGAAGTTAATTGTGGGAGATAGAGCTTTAATATACAAGGCCTCTCTTATAGAGGGATGTTTCTGGAAAAGCTACATACAAAATAATTAAATTATCCTCGATTGTCACGTTTAACAATAGATGTTTAAAAGAAAAGTTGATGCCCATATATATATATATATATATATATATATATATATATATAGTAGCAGTATAAACCAGAGGTGGATTGAACTCGCGTTTGTAATTGAGATTTTCTCTACGTTTTTGCAGACAGATGTGCTTGGTAACGCGTAGTAGGCGGGCATTGATACATGGCCTGATGATTGTGTTTAGCATAAAACAGACACTCACCTGTGGGTGCTCACTTCAGTTTCCACTTATATATATATATATATATATATATATATATATATATATATATATATATATATATATGCCCTTCGCGCAGAATTCTTCACTGCCAATTCAAGAAAGACATTCGGAACTAACACAAAAACAGAGAATGTCTCATATCAGGAATATTTAACATTGAAAACATAAGGAAAAAAATGTGAAAATCTCCGCTTTTACCTGAAGACGGTCACGAGATCAGAAACACGTGTAGTAAAATTATGGAAAATAAAGCATAATATTTTTTTTAAAAAAATCCACATTACAACCAAAAACGTTTGCGGCACCTCTCTTCTCTTCTTTTTAATATACATACTTTTCTCTCGTTGGAACCACTACATGCGGCCTGACGATTGCTTCTGGCATGAAACACTCTGTCGCCTCTGAGTGTTGACTTCAATGTTCACTTTATATTTATATATATATATATATATATATATATATATATATATATATATATATATATATATATAAAATTGAGTTACAGCTGCACTGAAAATCTAGAAAGTACAATAAAAAAACACAATAATAAAATCCTGAACAAACCCCCATGCCTGAATAGTATTAATAAAAACCCTACACTTAAATTAGACAATAACAGTGAAAAATTATGTGATTGTAGAAACCAAGAAGACTGCCCATTGGAAAATAAATGCTGCGTCAAATCTGTGGTATACCAATGTACTATCTCATCCATTGAGAGTCCTAATACTAATATGATATACATTGGGTCTACGAAGAATGAATTTAAAGCCAGATGGAGGCAGCATAAGTGCTCTTTCAACAATATAAATAAAAGAAATCAAACATCTCTATCTAAATATTTTTGGCATTTGAAAGAAATGAATAAAACCCCTAAAGTAAAATGGAAAATTATAAACAAAACTAGAACTTGTAAAACTTGGGATGACCCATGCCCTTTATGCCGACATGAAAAACTACACATTATTAAGTTTCTAAATAATAAAAATCTATTAAACAATAGGCATGAGTTAACGGTTTTTTGCCGACATCATCAAATTTTTTGCATTGAATAATTAGCATAAAAACAAACAAACAATAAAATAATTTTTATAATCCATAGCCCTAATAAATAGTTTAAATACCCTACAAAAAAAGATAACCCTTTATGAAGTCGTCAAAAAAACAAATGTTACGGCAGTTTTTTATATGCACAAAACCCTTTCAGAAAGAAATAGAATAAATAAATAAATAAATCTCCATAGACACGTAAACCAGACTAGGCGAAAACATCTTCCGTTTTAAATTAAGACACCCCAACCTTACCCTGACTTGACATCTATGAATGTAACTCTATACTGATACAAATTATTAACACCCAACACCCCCTCCTATTTAAACAATCGCTCTGGCTGTTACCATGGAAATTTTGATTTCAATAATGAATATGCTATTAAAACACGTAAATTTCAGAAATAAGTTATTCCAAAAAAAATTTCGCTTGAAGATGGAACAGAGCTTACTTTAATTCAATTTAATTCAAATAATTATATTGAAGTTTTCGGATCTTGTTTTGAAACACGAGACCTCTTATGTAGCGTGTTGGAATCATATTTTTAAATAAATAATTATATATATATATATATATATATATATATATATATATATATAAAAGGTAATAAATCCGTTCGTATATAATCCAAGTGGATTCTAGTCATATAAAATATTTAAACTGATCCACAAAAAGAGCTCAATGTATTTATTATTACAGAGAAAATGATTAACAAACAATAAAACAATAAAATCCAAAATCACGTCTTGTGGGGAATAGTCTATCTCGGTAGACGAAGATATCAGTCGTCTATCTTATCAACCCCAGTGTGGACAGAGTTTATATATTTATATATATATATATATATATATATATATATATATATATATATATATAATATATAAAACGGAGGATTTGCGGAATTCCTATATATGATGTATGTTGTGATGTTTTATTATAATCTAATGTTATTTCACTATCAATAATAATTTTTAAATAAGGGTAACGGATTTAATCATCTCTTAGTCTTATATTATATTTCCTTTTCTTAACATGGTCTTTCTAAAATATGTTACCTTAAGAATTAACATATTTCTGATGGACTGATGTTGCTTTATTAAAATCTCATTCGACACTGCATTCATAGTGCGCCAAAGACATCACATCTTCAACAAATAAAAATGATCTTATAAACTTCTATTTACTCTACAACAAAATAAAATCCGGAATAATTATAGGCTTCTGCTTAAGAGCACTTAGGATTTGTAGCCGTCAGTACTTACACTGAGAAAAACAAATTGAAAACACTTTTAATCTCCTCCAACATCCTAATTATTTCATCGATAATACGAAGCGGAAAATGTACAAAATCCGCTAAAACAAACAAAAAATAAACAAACATTTCTTTGATAAAACTAGACTCATTCTAATACTGATATAGAATTTGTCACAAGTACTTAAAAAAGATATTTAATCAACACAAGACGAAATAATAACATCAAACCTGAAGTAGGAATTTACAAAATAATCCAAACAATGCACACTCAATGCATTATTCTTTCATCGTAAATAGTTCTGTTCATTATTCCAACTATCAACAAGAGAGAGATTGACATTAGGCTTTCATACGTTGCTAATAGAATGGTACGTAATTTGAAATTCATATAACCGGTCATTTGTATTACAGTTTTTGATTAAGAGATTGTAATTTGTTAATGTATTGAAAGCGCACTAATTTCTGAATCATTCACGGTACGTTTTCGCCTAGAACCACGTAACATATCATTGTGCTTCCCCACAAATTTACTGTTAATACAACGCTCTCTATTTAAAAACAATAACGACACAAAAGTATAAACAAAAAACGATAAAATAAGCTGAATGATTCAAATGTTTTTTGATGCATGTGCAAAAAAGAATTTAAAGCTGAATGTCTCTGTATCTTTAACGTTTTGATAAAAACTGTCTGCATCGTTTCTCGTATTTCTTTCGTAGTACCTGTCTGAAGAATTTTATTTTGTTACTTTAAATTTTTTCTTTTCATTTTGTCATTCAATCTCTCTCTCTCTCTCTCTCTCTCTCTCACACACACAAACATTCACACAGCCACGTATATATATATATATATATATATATATATATATATATATATTTTATATTTTATAACATATATATATATATATTTATATATATATATATATATATATATATATATATATATATATATATATAATGTTATAAAATATAGACCTAAAATGATGCTACATTTCTGGCTAAAGGTGCTCAATGTCAGGAATAGAGCGTGTGTAAATGAAAGAGTGGACACTGAGGTCAACACCCAGTGTCGACAGTCAGTTTAATGCCAAATGCGAACTTCAGGTGAAGATTGCGATTAAGCATGGAAGAATACACACTTATATTTAGATAGAGAGATAGATAGATAGATAGATAGATAGATAGATAGATAGATAGATAGATAGATATATGAATATGAACAGATTTAAATATATATATATATATATAGATAGATAGATAGATAGATAGATAGATAGATAGATGAATAGATATGAACAGATTTAAATATATATATATATATATATATATATATATAGAGAGAGAGAGAGAGATAGATAGATAGATAGATAGATAGGAACAGATTTAAATATATAGATATGAACAGATTTAAATATATATATATATATATATATATATATATATATATATATATATATATATATATATATATATAGAGAGAGAGAGAGAGAGAGAGAGAGATTTTCGTTCAACATTAATACTGACTGGTAGGGCTTTTCATTTTATCAGCTTTTATAGATGATCGTTAGTCCGGGGGCACGTTAAACTTAAAGTCGTTCATTTAGGAGTGACTGTATATACATACATGTATTTTGTGTGTGTGTGTTGCGTGTGTGTGGGTGTGAGTGTGTGTGTGTGTGTGTGTATGCGCGCACGTGCCCATTATTTCGATAAATCGCTCTTTGATAACTAGTTTATCCAGGTTGTAGTTGCTTAAGGCCATTAATCCCATACTTAACCTTGTTTTACCATGACAGTATTAAATCCCCTCACAGACACACACAGATATATATATATATATATATATATATATATATATATATATATATATATATATATATATATATATATATATATGATGGAAGTATATATACGTAACATTTTATTAATGTAATGGTGTTGATTAGTATCCAGTAATCAATTGTTCGCAAAGATTCCAGAACGTTCCAGAATGGACGAAAAGATAATGAGGCAATTTCAGTTCTTGCGTTCGCTTCACTTTGCAGTTTTCTCGTATTGGCTTTCATCCAAAATAAATTGTCCCTAGCAAACAGGAAAAGTTTGCGGACAATGTCTCCCAATCTCGAAGCCTGTATTTCTCTGAGTTTCCTTCCAGAAGAAATGATTAAATAAATTAAGAGAAACATAAATTCCGGATGCCTTGATGGTCGACATAATTGCAGATTTCCTAAAAAATATGCTCAAGTAAAAAGCTGAATTTTTTATAATGATTTTTAAAACAACTTTTCTCTCTCCATTTGGAAGAATACACTCATCCAACCACTCTTTCACCCTCTTTCTATATTAATCATTTTTGTTTTGTATTTGTTGTTTTTTTTTTTTATCATTTCACCCCAATCAAGGCAATAAAGCCACTAAGTTGAATGAGGTTACTGGGGACTGAAAGAGAAATATAGACAGATACTGAAAGGCCGAAACGTTGTAATAAATATGGCAACAAAGATGAGGACAATAGTCTGAATAATGTAAATAGTGTACATAATACCTCATCTCAGAAATATAGACAGATACTGAAAGGCCGAAACGTTGTAATAAATATAGCAACAAAGGTGAGGACAATAGTCTGAATAATGTAAATAGTGTACATAATACCTCATCTCAGAAATATAGACAGATACTGATTGGGGCCGTGTTTAAATTTTTAAAGATTCTAGATGAGAGAAGGAAGAAATCGGAAAAATCGAATTAGAATCGAACGTACGGTTGCATGTAGCTAATGCAATAGTAAAACAGTGAGACTTAATTGCCAATCAAGTAACAGGCTTAAATTCCTGTCGTCGAATCACTAAGGAAAAAAGCTCATCCGAATAATTATCATGCAAATATTTGCAGAAAAGATAGAGGAAGACCACATTACGTCGGTGAGAAAGTGACTGAAGTCGAGATGCCAGGTCAGGATCGATTATATCACAGAACCTTCTTTGGATTTTGTCGAGAAATTCGAGATATATAGCAGGAAAATATGGCAGCAATATGCAGTGCATGGATGAATTGTAGATTTATAATTATCCAAGATGGATTCTGACGTGTAAAATACTAAGCAGAGTAAATATTAAAACCCCAAGCCCTTAGCCTAGCGTTCCTTCCAATTTTCAATGTTCTACAAACTTGTCTTTAATGATTGCCATTAGCTGCCTCTTTATATTCATCTTACGCGGAAGTTTAAGTATCTGGGAAGCGTTTTCACAGAGGACGGTAAGTACGGCACTGAGATCCGTAGGCGTATTGGGATGGCCAAGGACGCATTCCAAAAGCTGAGCAGAGTATTGCGAGACAGGGTAATTTCATTGGTAACAATGAAAAGAAATCTAGGCTGTTATATGACATATGACCTTCTTTATAGCAGCGAATGCTGGACGTTTTCCTCAAAGATAAATAAGAGACTCGAGGCGACGGAGATGTGGTTCTACAGAAGGATGCTAAGGATATCAGGTGGCCTGACGATTGCATCTAGCATGAAACAGACTGTCGCCTCTAAGTGTTGACTTCTATGTTCACTTTTATATTTACGCACGCTCTATCTCTGATATTGAGCACTTTATCCCATAAATATAGCACATCGTAAAACTATATTTCTTCATATATATATATATATATATATATATATATATATATATATATATATATATATATATATGTGTATTTAGGCAGTAATCCATTTTTCTTGCAAGTTTCATTAAATATGAGAGACAAAGGTGCTTTGATTAAGTTTTTTTATATAATTTCTCATTTGATTTTATAAATGTTTTTCTTTTCAGAAGATAAATCATATAAAAACTGTCCAAATGTTATATTTTTCCGAGTGCTTTCGGCTAAACATCTAGCCATTTTCAAGGTTAACTGTTAACTAGAAATAGATTGTTGTATATATTTATTTATATGTTTCATTTTCAAAACACGGCCAAAATATTGTGTCCATGTTCATAGTTGTTATTACTGAGCGTTGTTATTTTTTTTTTTTTTGACTGAAACTGAGGTGCCGGGTCAGAACCAATAACATTGAGGATTCTTCTTCAGAGCTCATTTCCAAATGTAGACAGAAAAGAAATTCCAAATATATATATATATATAGAGAGAGAGAGAGAGAGAGAAAGAGAGAGAGAGAAAGCGCCGGTGCAAGGGTCTCATTACCCCCACTGAATCTATGTTACGGGGTACCCCCACTCAACTACATCTGAATTTTCATAAGGTAGAGTATTCATGTAAGTTACAAATTTTATTGTAACTTAATTATGTACAATAATGGATCATATGCAATATACGTGAATAATTCAAGTAGAAAAATTGAAAATAAATACAATGTATATTAATAGAAAATAGAGATATTTCACATTAGATTATTCCATCTTAAATCAACAATGTTTAGCGGCAATTTTTAACAACAACTTGAGATTTTTCTTGTTAAAATGTTGAAGTATTTTAGCCTATTCAACATTGTTGATTAAAAATAGTTAATTTTATATCGTTTTTTTTTTTTTTTTTTCGCGACGTAGAAAGAGCGAAACAAATTCACGGATTTGAATGAAGAAATGATCACAGAATGAAGTGAAAATCCATGAAATTTTTTCATCCTTTAATTTGTTGATCTTAATTTAATTTGGAACCTGTATAAACGTAGGTAAAAACAAAGCAAATAACGAGGGTCACAAATCAGGAATTAGGCTTGTAACGCCCACCAGTTGAGGGATAGGACACGCCGACCCCCCCATCTCTCTCTATATCGTAGGCGATCATGTATTTTTCGATACATGACTGACGAGGCAGATTTTTTCCCGCAGTAGATTGCCATTTCTTTCTGCGGTAGACCAGTTGCCATCCACGGCTAAAGAACCCTGTCAGCCCTGCTATTTACCCATAGCTGGATTCATACCTTTCCCAAGGGTATTAGCATATAAATGGATTCGACTGGAATTAGAACTCGGCTCTCCAATTCCTCAATCCGACCCGCTCCATCCATACATACATACATACATACATACATACATATATATATATATATATATATATATATATATATATATATATATATATATATATATATATGTATATAAATAAAAAGAAAAGAACAGTAAGATATAAAATCCGGTGTTCTTATATATTTTATTTTTATATAATAAATTTACAGAGCATTAATATTATAAATTAATTGATTTAAAATATATATTTTCGCTATTCCATATATAAAAACCCTATTTTATTTTGCAAAATAAATAAAAAAATTATATCTTCAAGCGATTTTGGAGTAACTTTTAAAGTTGCTCCAAAATTCACTGAAACATGGTATACGTAAACGTCCTTGTTTATATATATTTATATTATATATATAATATAAATCGTATACGAAACGTCCTTGTTTTGTGGTTTAATGTCTATCTATCAGTTTTAATAAAGAAAATGTATCATTCGGCAGGAATAGACTCTGCCATTTCTTTTTTTCTGGAAGGATAAAAGCCAACGAAGAATGTGCATTGTTGTTAATCCTGACTCGGTATCCCTGCTTCGATCACTTCCCCACAGACATAATGTAACTCCCCTGTGCCTTTTCTATAAACACTTTCATAGTAATTGTTCTGGTGAACCTTCCTCTATGGTAGCTAGACTTTATGAATTTAAACGCAGTACTCGATTGGCGGCAAGGTCTCATCATTTTACTATTGCAATGGCTCGATATAACCGTAAGTTCTACGCTAACATTTTCTTCTCTCGCACTTCTTGCTCGTGGAACTCTCTTCCAGCCGCTTGCTTCCCAGTCAACTTTAATGTTTAGATATTTAAATGTAACGTCAATCGTTATCTTCTGTTTTCTTAATTCCTATTTTATTGTTCTCTTTCGTTAATAATTTCTTTTTTCCTGATAGTCATTTTACTTTTCGTACAGAATTATAAATTTCATTTTAGTCGTTACACATAATTCACTAAACATGGCTTTTTATGTATGAACAGGGAAATGCAAGTTAGATTCCTAGCGAGCGATACGATTTCTTTAAAACAAAGCTTTCGATTGTCTATGCCGGGAGACATTAATTTCAGTGTTTGTACAGAAACAGAGATAATTACTTAAGCACTAAAATAATGTTTGTAATCATACGAATTAACCAAGCGAGCAATAACTAACATGACTGCTTTTGAAATAACCTATATTCTAACCTTTTTAATCCAGTACGTATGAAATTTTCAACTGAAGTCTTGTTTACAGAATAGCAAATATATTCCCTGACAACATAAAGCGTTAACAAAAAAAACATCTTTTATTTTTATTAATTAATTTTAGTTTATTTGTAAACAAACTCCGTAAACAATATAATGAAACGGATAGGCAAAATTGTCGGTTGTACATAAATTTAATACGTCATCATCAGCAGCAGTCCGATAATCAACAATAATGGTAGAGGTCGTTACGCAGCTCAGCACCTGACTAGCTCCCTTCAAATGTCTCGGCTGCGTACCAGTGTCTGAGTCTTGTATACACTTTCAATCCATTTAGTGGGGTTATTAGCCCGATTTTTTTCTGTATGCCTCTTCTTCTTTTGAGGTGGTTCCTTATAGGATGTCAGTGGAAGCATTTTTAGTTCTTATGACGCATCTAGACCATTTTAAATTTCTGTTTTTGACACTGATCATGAGGTCCGAGTAAATTATATTTATCAATATAATCGTCAATGCCAAGATCGGGTATGGTTGTAGGGTTGTTGCGCAATGTAATGGATTCGACTGGAAAGTCAATCAGTCCATGTGCCATGCGTGATACACGCTTAGGCGATCATGTATCTTTCGATACATGACTGATGAGGTAGACTTTTTCCCCCTCAATAGGTTGCCATTTCTTTCTGCGGTAGACCAGTTGCCATCCAAGGCTATAGAATCCGGTCTGCCCTGCTATTTACACATAACTGGGGGAGCAGAAGAGGATTCATACCTTTCCCAAGGGTATTAGCACGTAAGTGAATGTAATGGATTCGACTGGAATTCGAACTCGGCTCTCCGATTCCTCAATCCGCCGTGCCTCCTTTGGTACTTCGATTTTACGAGCTTAAGCACAGTAATAGATTGGCAGTTACGTTTCATCACATTACAGTTGAAATTGCTAGATGTGACCTTAAGTTCTATTCTAACAGTTTATCTTCTCGCACTTCTCGGTTGTTGAACTCTCTTGCGGCTTCTTGCTTTCCAGTCAACTATGATCTTCAAAAATGTAAATGCGATTTCATTCGTTATCTTCTTGGTTCCCGGTCTTTTATTGATTTCTCGTCTTAATAATGCGTTTTTTTTTTTTTTTTGTTTGTTTGTTTGTTTGTTTGTTCATTTGTTTGTTTGTTTTTTGTTTTTGTTTTTTCGCATACTCATTCACTCTCAGTAACTTAGAAGATTTATCATCTTGGGCTAGAAAAAAAGGCTTGTGTAATTGGTTGACGGAGCAGGGATTAAGAGAGTCATCAAAAAGAGAAAACCTACAAAGAGCTAAAGGAGACTGTAAGATATGGAGAGCCATGATCTCTCATGTCCTTGTACAGGTCTTTTAAGAGGAATGACTATTGTGGTCATGTTATTCACGCAGCCGTAAACAAACATCCACAATAGTCATTCCACATAACAGACCTCTACATTCATTCTTCCCGCGCAGTGATTTGGAGCCTATAGTCACTTATATAAGCAAGAAATTTTGCTGCCAAACGAATCCGCGACAGTTGAAACCATGCGCCAACCTTCTCACTCACACCACCAGTCACATGCTGAACATTCCTTATATACTCACATAATCTTTCCTTAGACAGCAAATCTTTTGAGCACAATTATTACAAGAAACTCCCATAAACTTTCTTCCAGTGAACTTTGAAATACAAAAAAAAATAATTATAGACAGACAACTCTTGTTTGATTCAACCTTTTCTTATTTAAATGCATGCTTTCTTTCACATCGTTGTTTGATATTGTACATCTTGTTAAATACATATTTTATGTGTAACAATTTCTTTTGCACGTCAGTTTTGCTTCCTAATTGTTAAATTAATGTGGTGAAGTCCGCCACATCCTAAAGTGACACGGCAGATAAAAGAAGAAAAAACTATCTTCATGAATCTGTCTCCGTGGCATCTTTTTAGGATTAGCCCCGAAAAATAACAAGGAAAATTTCGACAATGTAGTAAAGGAAAGCAAGAATAAAGGACTAACCATTAAGAGTAAGAAGAGGCAAAGTAGCAATAGGAACAACCCAAAGTGGGATGGACATAGAAGTCTGAAGATGCATTGGAATAGCGAACGATACTCTTCGGAAACTAAGCAAAGTATTAAGCAATGGGAAAATGGTCTCAAAAAAAAAAAGTGGGGGGGGGAAACAATAGTGAACAGCTGTATAATATTGAATTTCTTCTATGGAATTAAATATTGGAGAGTCTCTTCACAAAAAATAGAAAGGACTTAAAGCGACAGGGATGCAGTTCGATTGATGAATACAATGTACAGAGCATGTGAACAAAGAGGAAGTTCTTAGGAAAATAGGAAGTAAAAATAAATTACTGCTAATAATCAGCCATTTCACATTTCTGTGACACAGAATGAGGATAGATAGATAGATAGATAGATAGATAGATAGATAGATAGATAGATAGATAGATAGATAGATATTATTAGTCCGGGATAGATAGATAGATAGATAGATAGATAGATAGATAGATAGATAGATTGTGATTAGTCTGAGATAGATAGATAGATAGATAGATAGATAGATAGATAGATAGATAGATAGATATTATTAGTCCGGGATAGATAGATAGATAGATAGATAGATAGATAGATAGATAGATAGATAGATAGATAGATTGTGATTAGTCTGAGATAGATAGATAGATAGATAGATAGATAGATAGATAGATAGATAGATAGATTGTGATTAGTCTGAGATAGATAGATAGATAGATAGATAGATAGATAGATAGATAGATAGATAGATAGATAGATTGTGATTAGTCTGAGATAGATAGATAGATAGATAGATAGATAGATAGATAGATAGATATAAACAGAGTAGCATTGAGAGTAACAGAGAGATAATAATATTTAGATGTAAACAAACCTGAATACATCTGAACTTTGAAAAGGTAAATATTTCAATAAACAGAAATGAGAATTAGAAAGGTGAAATCAATTCTTTTGTAACAAGGGAGATGGGGAGAGAGAGAGGGAGAGAGTGGGAGAATGAGAGGGGGAGAGCGAAAATATGAGAGTGAGTGAGAGAGTGAAAAACTTATTTGTTGTGATATTAAACTGGTCACGTGCTACCTTTTGTGCGCCATATCAGCTCCGAACGTTTATGAAAAACAAGAAAAATATCTCACGTAAATGTCAACACAAGCAGGTAAGCATCAAATAACGCTGATAATATTATTGCCAATGAGGCAAAAAGGTTTCTTTTATTTCGTAACTTCTCGTACGTTTCTGTGTCCCATAATCAGAAAAAAACTTTAATACCCACAGGCCATAATGAAGGTAAGAGAATCAGTGCGAGTCTACGTATACCCTGCTTAACAAGATAGAGATTGGATGGTAAAAGGTCAAAGAAGGGTGGTAAAGCGAAAAAAAAAAGTTACTTATCCTGGAAGTTGTGGGGGGCCATGATCAAACATGTCCCGAAATAAGTCGTATAAACGGTCCGCTCAGATAACGCACTTGAAAACAATCGCCTATAGCCAACATTGGTATTCGGAACGCTTTTTTGAAACGGGCGAATTTATATGTTCTTCGTATTTATAGAATTGTCTCTGAGATTTTTTCCCTCTGTCTGCAAAATATTCTCAGAGGATTGGTTCAGACAACCGCTTCGGCATTAATTCTTGTCTCCAGCCCAAGTGAAATACAACATAATGAATGAGGCTTGCGGTTGTGTGTCAAAATCAAAGAAACACGTACATATGAACACAAATATAAGCGCATAAAAGCATACAGTTACGCACACAGATGCACACATATATAGTTTCCCACGTCAAATGCCTACACACACGTATACACAGATATCTCTCTCTATATATATAGATATATATCTCTATATATATAAATTTTCAGGTGTTAATAGCAGTAGTATTTTGTTTGTTTTTTTTTTGGGGGGGGGTTCAGATTTATGTTATAAAATAATTTCGTAATAATAAACAAAATACATAGATAGATAGATAGATAGATAGATAGATAGATAGATAGATAGATAGAGACTAAAGTAGATAGATAGATAGATAGATAGATAGATAGATAGATAGATAGATATAAACAGAGTAGCATTGAGAGTAACAGAGAGATAATAATATTTAGATGTAAACAAACCTGAATACATCTGAACTTTGAAAAGGTAAATATTTCAATAAACAGAAATGAGAATTAGAAAGGTGAAATCAATTCTTGTGTAACGTGGGAGATGGGGAGAGCGAGAGAGAGAGTGGGAGAATGAGAGGGGGAGAGCGAAAATATGAGAGAGAGTGAAAAACTTATTGTGATATTAAACTGGTCACGCGCTAACTTTCGTGCGACATATCAGCTCCGAATTTCTTTTCTCACGCAAATGTCATCAGATATGTATAAGCATAAAATAAAATTGATATTATGCTTTCCCGATGAGGCTAAAAGTTGTGTTTTCTAATTTCTTCTACCTGAATATATCTTTATGGGAATTTAAATCTTAGAACAATATTAATTCTATTCAAGCTCTGGGCAATCGCTTTTGAAAATAAAAAATGTCTGAAACATAAGTGTCTGTTGATGTACAATGCCACCTTCGTGTCTGGCTGTTGTGGTTTCCCCTCTTTAAATAATATCGAAATATCTCAGCTTATATATAAGCGTGTATGTGAACAAGAAGGAAAGGCCTAAGAAATGGAGGTGAACTGTATTCGATGGCGACGCTTGTAGCAATCAGAAAACATCTGATTGTTCAATCGGTCACCAATGTCTATTGGATGCTATTGGGGAAGTAACATATACTTATAAAATCAATTAAATATCGAAGAAAATTCCACATATAGTACTAATTTATATATATATTGAATTTAAATTTAATCCTTTCCAGAATTTCTAAATAATTAGTATAAGTATGAAGGAATTCTAAACCGAGGAAAATTGTCGAAGGAAATTTTTCTATCCCAAGACGTCATGGTGATTCATTCGCCCCTGCATGGAGTATTGATGCCATATATGGTCTGGAGCTCCTTCTGTTTGTCTCGGGGTTCTTGATAAGATCCAAAGACGGATATGCAATGTAATTGGCCCTGATCTGGCATCTCGTCTGCAGTCGCTTTCTCACAGACGTGCCGTCGCCTCAGTCTTTTTTTACAAATACTTTGATGTTAATTGCTCCGAGGAGCTGCATTCGCTGGTTCCCAGACTTCGCGAATACAAGCGTCCTACGAGGCTGGCATCCCGCTCTCACCCTTTCACTGTCGAAACTATTAAATTTAGCCGTCTCTTCTACTCCAATAGCTTCATATCTCGCACCTCTCGCCTGTAGAAGTCCCTTCCCTATTCCTGTTTCCCTGACAGCTATAATCTCCAACTATTCAAATGTAATGTCAATCGACATCTCCAGTTGCCTTGATCTATCCACTATCCTTCTCCTCATCCTTTCCTCTATCACTCCTATCTGATCTTGCTCCAAATCTTCTGTAACCCCTGTTGAGCGAGGTACGAAACCGGTTAGCAAACCCCTTTTTCACTTTTACTTTTATTATCATGAGTGGTAATAATAAAACTAATTTTTGTCTGTTCATGGCAGTGATATATATATGTGTGTGTGTGTGCGTGCGTGTGTGTGTGTGCGCGCACGCGCCGTGTCTGTGTTTTTTCGTATATCCGTCCCTTCATATCTTTGTGTTTCAGTCTTTTGCAAATACCTGTCACAGTTCATTCATATTTATCTCAGTCTGCCATATCTATTCAAATTCGTTCATGCCTCTCCCTCCGTCTCTTTCTCTCTCTCCCAACCCTCTCTCTCTCTGTATATATATATATATATATATGTGTGTGTGTGTGTGTGTGTGTGTGTGTGTGTGTGTCAGTTTGTACATCTATCTATCTATGTCTATATCTGGCTGTTCAGATGTATGCAATATATCTGGGTGCATATGTGCGTGGTGAGCAAAGTTTGAGGTAATAAATTTAACCAACTACTTCAGCTCCAAAGAAAACAGGTTTTTCCTCTTCTTATCGTTTGCCACTTGAAAATATTCTGCGATGAGTCGTTCAACCAAAATTGCCAGATTTTTTCCCCTCTTATTGATTCTTGTTGAATATTCTTGTCTGCAAATAGTCTTCGGAACACGTTTCAGACACTTTCTTCAACAAAGGAATTTCATTCAGTCTGGTCAAATCAGGAAGACTTCCTTGTTCATCATTTAATCTGAGACAATTTTCCTTCCTGAACCTATACCGTGGAGCATACTAGTCTAGTTGTTATTTATAACACTCTAATGGGTTCGAACCTCACAAGGTGTCTTGCACTTGTGTCAAAACTAAGCTAAGCCTCGTAAATAAATATACAATAACGATTCACTGGTGTTATTTTTCTAAGTAGAACTTAGTTTGGCACAAGGCCGCAATTAGGGGTCACTTATTGAGAATGGAACTCACTATTCCAATGTTTAACAAGACTAGGTCACTAATAATTACCACAAGCACTTGGCTTAAATTAATCTGGCGCAAGGCCACAGATATGGAGATCCCAGAGAGAAGCGATATGGTCAATAAGACTAGCTTCGCTAACTATTACATCAAGCCATGGGGTCCTTACCACTTTACTAATCTTGACTTAGTTAGGCACAAGGTCACAAATATTGTGCACTCAGTGAAAAGCAAGCATACTACTCATTGGTGCCCTTAGTAATTTACGAATTTTGACTTAGTTTGGTATAAGGCCACAACAATTGGGTGAGAACGAACTGACTCCCCCATTAAGAATGTTCAACAAGACTATATTCGCTAACCTTAATTCCAAGCCAAGGTGCTTTTAGCAATTTATTAAGGTTGAATAGTTTGGCATAAGGCAACGAATATGGGCGCCAAGTAAGAAATAATCTGTCTGGTCAGTGGGAATCGTCAACCAGACTAGCTGCGCCATCTGTTACATCAAGCCAACGTGTACTTAGGGAACCATCAGTAATTAAGTAAGGTTGATTAGTTTGGCACAAGGCCACAGCTATCGAGCAGTTATTAAGAAGTGAACTGACTGCTCATTAAAAATGGTCAACCATGACCCTTAGCTATTTTATAAGGTCAATTAGTTTGGTACAAAGTAACGGATATTTGGCCCCTAGTGAGAAAGTAACTGACCATTCATTAGAAATGGCCAACCAGTCTAGCTTCGCTGACCATGACCCCAAGCCGTGGTACCCTTAGTAATTTATTATTCTTGACTGAGTTTGGTACAAGGCCAAAAATATTGAGCACCCAGTAAGAAGTGAGCTGACTACTCATTGGGAATATTCAACCAGATTAGCTTCGCAAATTTGACTCCCAAGTCCTTAGCAATTTACTACGGTTGATTAGTTTGGCACAAGACAATGAATATTGGGCGCCTAGTAAGAAACGAACTGTCTGTTCATTGGGAATGGTCAACCAGACTAGCTTTGCTAATCATTACCCCAAGCTGAAGTGCCTATTGTAATTTACTAATATGGACATAGTTTGGCACAAGATTATAAATATTGAGCACACAATAAGAAGAAAACTGACTACTCATGAAGAATGGTCAACCAGATTAGCTTCGATAACCATGACCCCAAGCGATAGTGGCCTTTTTAATTTAATACGCTTCACTTAATTTGGCACAAGGCCAAAACCATTAACCCAAGCCGCGGGACCTATGAACGTCTCAGTATTGGGTAGAAACGAAGAATTGCATCTGATAGAGTAATATCACTGCTGTTAGTAACCTGTGTGGACGAATGCGGTGTGAAGAAATTTAATCAATTACTTCCGTGTGTATAGGTCTTACTGAAAGTAGAGAGAAATACATTGACGACAGAGTCAAAGTAGCAGAGGAATTAAATAACCGAGAGGACGAGGAATGGCCGACGGCGACTATTTTAAGTTGAAACTGAGAGCAATGCAACTTTTAATTTTATAAATGTTAGTTATATTTTCATATTTTCTAAATCAACGAAAAACAGTTTGTAAAACATTAATAATTATCCCCGTCTGACGATAAACTACATCCGGCAGCAAGGCCTCTGATCAAGAGATTTTGAGGAACGTGGAACCACCTCCTAATTGTTGGTATTCCCAAGTCCGCCCTGACCCGGGGTAGTAGCACTTGTAAGGGTCCCAGCTATGGGAAAATAGTTCTCCACACACCAAAAAAGAGGGTCAAAACGCTATGAAAGTATAAAAATAGGTTTTAATACCAGCAATACATTTTTGGAAAAATTATTACCGTTTTTGAAAAAATATAATCAACAATACATTTTTGGAAAAAAAATTTACCAGCAATAAAAATCTTGTTGGTATTAAATGACCCATTGAGGTTGATATACCGTAAAACAAAATAAACCAAATCTTAATAATTATCGTGGCCTTTTTTATGGTGATAATGTAAAATGGTTAACATTAAAACATTTTTATAGAATGATTTCATCACATTCAAGACGATGAAGAATCTAATATATAAGGTGCTACTAAGAGTGGAAGAAAATGGGAAAAATTTCTGTCGCTCCGTCCAGGACGTTGACGATCATGGTCCTCCACAATTTCCTCTCCTTTGTAGCACTTAATAACTTTTTTGTCTTTTTGCCGTCTCTCCTAAACCTTGTTCCTCTATTGGTTTAAACGAGCTCCTTACTCAGGGTATAAGTTGATTTCCACTGTCTCACTTACCTTCAATCTCACCTTTCAGTATCAGATTTTCCAAGTTCTTTTTCTTCATCATGTGTCCTAGAAATTTCAACTGCTTCTTTTTGAAGTTAAGTACAAATGTCCTTTTTGTTGTTTTTTATCTCTAAAAATTCGTCGTTGCTCATATGTTCAATCTAGGGTATTCTCAGCATCCTGTAGAACCACATTGTGTGTCGTGTTCATCTTTGAGGAGATTGTCCAGCATTCACTGCTATATACAGTAATCTTTCCTTTGTTTCTGTTAGTTCAGGTGTCTTCATCTGTGCGGTGATTGTCCAGCATTCACTGACATATAGGACGATCGATATTACGTAGCAGTTCAGTAATCTTTTCCTTTGTTTCTGTTGCTTCAAATCTCATGTTCGTCTTTGAGGGGATTGTCCAGCATTCAATGCCATATAGGACGACTGATATTACGTAACAGTTCAGTAATCTTTCCTTTGTTTCTGTTAGTTCAAGTGTCTTCATCTGTGAGGTGATTGTCCAGCATTCACTGACATATAGGACGACCGATATTACGTAACAGTTCAGTAATCTTTTCCTTTGTTTCTGTTGCTTCAAATCTCATGTTCGTCTTTGAGGGGACCAGCATTCAATGCCATATAGGACGACTGATATTACGTAACAGTTCAGTAATCTTTCCTTTGTTTCTGTTAGTTCAAGTATCTGACCAGCATTCACTTTTAGGACGACCGATATTACGTTTCAGTAATCTTTCCTAACGGTATTTTTTATTTCTTTATGCTTTGCTGAGCTTTTGAAAAACATGCCAGTGCCCCTTTGAATTTCCGTCTCGCACTTTTCGCCCTTCGTTAATACACAAGGCCAATAAATAAACAGGTTTTCAAAAAAAATAAAGATAGCGATTGACATCGCATTTAATTTTTTGAAGATCGTATTTAAACCGTCAAAAGCGTAAAATTAACTTTCCCGCATAATTGTGGACTTGCACAATAGTGATAAAAACTAGAAAAACTATATGGGAATAATATTGACCATAATTGAATTCTTCTCGGACCAATTATGTAATTCTTCGACAAAAATTAATCTCCATGAAGACTGACAGCAAATATAAATAAATAAATTAAAAATAAGCAGTTTTTTCCGAAGACTGTTATTTCCTCGTCGCAGAACTCTTGTTCGAAAGCTGATCTAGCGGATTTTTACAACAGAACAGCAACCTCGATCTTAAGTTAAGAAACGTGAAGTCTGGTCAGTACCTAGATGGGTAACCGCTTAGGAAGACCAGATGTTATAAGCTTCGATATGCAAGTGATGTAACGAATAATGGTTCGAAATTCTTAATTGGAGAACCGAGTTCGAATTCCATTTGGATTCGTTACATTCGCTTACGCGCAAATACCCTTGGGAAAGGTATTAACCCAGCTCTTCCTCCCCCCCCCCAGCAATAGGTTAATTAGTAAGCCTTGTATCAGTAAATGATTATTATCTCCAAAAAAATTCTTACAATCTAAAAAATATTTTCTGCCTTTAAATAACCTGCAAAGTGTTGATAAACCGTAAAAAACAAATCAATCTTTAGTACAATGAGGTTGGGATCCCCGAGACGAATTTTTAAGAGAAAAATATTTTCTGGCTTTAAATAGCCTGTAAAGGGTTGATAAACCGTAAAAAACGAACCAACTGAAAAAAAAACACTACTTTAAGTGGCTCATTTACTAGGTGAACGTTAGTAAAAATTTAATAAATAACAACATATCTAAAAGAGAAAATGACGTTCTCAGTATCATTATTCATGTCGATGAGGAGTTTAGTGTTGGTAGCAAAATGGGTTGGGTTAAAAACATTTTTTTTATAATTTTGTGTTGTTAAATTGGCAATTCCTATCCTTCCAGACTCTCCAGGGTCCATATTCTCTTTTGGACGAATTCTTTCTAAAATCAATAATGAATGTGAATAATATCGATAACGACTGTAAATCAATATATCTCCATGAACCATTTCTGTAATTCTTCGACAGGAACGAGTCTCCAGGAACCGTTAAAACTGGAAGCATCATAAAGAAGCGCTATTCCGAACACAAGTTTCTTCATCATGTGAGACACGTTTTGTGTTTGTTTAAAAGAAAATAAAAGGAAATTGTTTTTGTTTTTTTCACTTTTTGAATTTTGCGCACTATTTCTTGTGACGTATTGATTTTATCATCGCTCTTCAGTTTGCAGTAAGCAGGTTTTGTCGTTGAGGCTCGCGCTGTGCAGACCCGCCGGAGTTAATTAGCTGCTCCGCCGACGCGCCTAAAGCAGAAGACAAGACCGGATTTTTAAACTACAAAAAATTCTGACACCATTTTGCAAGCCCATCGCTCTTATAATTAATGTACAGACGACTATTTTCTTTTAAACCGGCCATTTTAAATTCACGCGTACAAACGAAAGCTAAAGAATTTACTTTACAAATTGAACAAGACAGCTTTATGCTTTCATTTCTCTATATTAGCTGCGTTTGAATAGACCTTCAAACGCACCAGTGATCGATTATATATATTTGGTTGGATTGATGTGAGTTTGTGACCTTGGCTTTCACACTTTTGCGATCGTCAGACAATCTCTTAGCTCTATCTCTGATATTAAGCGCTTTCTAATAAGTACCGCACATATAATATATAAATAATTATACATATATATATATATATATATATATATATATATATATATATATATATATATAAAGAGAAAGAGACTCGAACTCAGACATCGGAGAGCCGAGTTCGAATTCCAGTCGAGTTCCTTATATTCATTTAAGTGCAAATAGCGTTGGAAAAGGTAAGAATCTCGTCTCCCCTCCCCCATATATGACAAAATGGCAGGACACACTGGATCCTAAAGCCTTGGGTAGCAACAGCTCCAGAAGGACAACCATAATTTCAAAAAAGTGTGGCTGGTTCTGCAGAACCCTATTCAAATTACTGTGTGGCGGTTCGGTTCTAAGCTCGGCTACTGTACCTTCATATATATATATATATATATATATATATATATATATATATATATATATATATATATATATATATATATATATATAAGTGAACATTGAAGTCAACACTATCTCATGAAACAGCCTGTCACCTCTGAGTGTTGACTTCAGTGTTCACTTATATTCATATTTACATACTCTGTATCTCTGATATTGAGCAATTTATGCCATAAATATTGCACACCTTAAAACTATATATATATATATGTGTGTGTGTGTGTGTGTGTGTGTGTGTGTGTGTGTGTGTGTGTGCGCGTGTGTGTGTGTGTGTGTGAAAAGTGTATAGAAAAAGTGTATATAAATATAAATAAATATATTATATATATAATTATTTATATATTATATGCGCGGTACTTATGAGAAAGCGCTCAATATCAGAGATAGAGCTAACGTATTTGGTTGGATAGATGAGAGTTTGTGACCCTGGGTGTCACGCTTTAGCGATCGTCAGTTAAAGCGCTGGTTAAATATCCTAGTGGATTAAAGTGTTGATAAATATTCTAGTAAATTAAATCTTTGGTTAAATATCTGTTGTAGATTAGTTTCACAGTGGAGGCTTGTATTTCACTAAGTCGGTCCTAAAATAGGTTCGACGTACAAAACATTAGGAACTTGATATAATAGGTAATGACGCAGAGAAATCTAGTGGTGGTTGCTGATACTTTTAGTATCCGACTAACAGTCGTCCGACATCGACTGACTAACCAACTTCCCGAGCGACTCAGCGACTGCTACTACTCCTACTTATTATAGGTGGGAGAGTCTATTAACTATAGAATAGATGTGTTCCACTATAACAATATCCCAATGGGTTAAAGTGCTGGTTAAATATCCTAGTGGATTAAAGTGTTGATAAATATTCTAGTAGATTAAATCTTTGGTTAAATATCCCAATGGGTTAAAGCGCTGGTTAAATATCCTAGTGGATTAAAGTGTTGATAAATATTCTAGTAGATTAAATCTTTGGTTAAATAAACCAATGGGTTAAAGCGCTGGTTAAATATCCTAGTGAATTGGACTCAGTATGAATAGGACGATCTGTCGCTGAGCAGTACTAAAAATAAAAATAAAAACTAGATGAGATATTCCGAGACATGGACAGATTAGATAAAGGGTTTAGTTCAGTATTCGCTGGACGTTACCCGAATCGACATGCCCGGATTAATGGAGGCTGGATGTCACTATGGCCAAAACGTTATAATAACAACAACAAAGATGAGGACAATAGTGTAAATAAAGTACCCTTATATTTTATTTACTTATATGTTTACGATTATTTGCAATGACATTTTCTTATTTATCAGTACCTTTTGCGTAAAATTCCGCAGGTTTTGGTATGAAACATTTTGGGGGAGATGTCTTAAATCTGGTTTTCATTAGAGAAAGTTTTCCCCCATCGAAATTGATTTTTAAAAAAAATAAAGTAAATACACAAGATCTGTCACATTTTGATAACATTAATGTTACAACAAAGGCCTAACTATTGTATAGATTATATACTTTTTGTATTTTTTCCGCTTGAAAACAGGGGCGATCTTTCCTGTTGTAAGTTTTTTTTTTTGTTTCATATTCCTCTGTTTAAATAAAGTTCGAACACTTTTGCTCCAAAGTTTGTTTTGATTTTAATTTTCTTGTTTTTTTTTTATAAAGTTCTCTCTCTTCTTTCTTCGTGAAAGAGATTTTTTTCCTAGTTTATTCGTATGTAGAAAGTCATATCAAACAGAAAAGCATAATAGATTAATTAACACCTTAAAATGTATTGCCAGTTATGTCTAGTTAGCAGCTTTCGCCGATAATTCGAAAATAAGTTTTGAAACGGAAATTAGGAGAAAGGTCAAGCAATGGCTGAACATCCGGGTCATTTCTCTTCTTTTATATCGTGAAAGATTAAATATTAAATATATGCAATGGATATGGTACAACCTTAAAAAAATTCACGTAAGGATGGCTGTACCACTGGTTGATTTTTCAGCCACCCAATTCGATAACGAATGTGACACAAGGTCCATGTCTAAAGTGAATTTACCGGCGATACTGTGGAAAAATTGTTCAAGCCCCTTTTGCCAATGATCCCAAAGAAGAGGTACTGACTGGGGTGATGGACTCAACGAGGTTTCAGCTTTTATTAATTTCAACTTTCCGCGTTAAAATCTAGGAAAATTTGATTTCGCCATACTAAAGGTCGTATTATGCTCAGGGATGTAATTTATTCCTTGTTTTTAGCTTCATAAACACAAGTCGTATTTTACACAAGATAATGCGGTATGGTATTTTAGTGCATTTCGAATGCATTCATTACTGCCAGATATGATAATATTCGTAATTACAACTGGTTTTCCAAAACGGAAATTAGTTATGACTCAATAGTTCCACTGGAAGATCAACATACATCGAGTGTATAATTACACCATTGGATAAAACAAGTTGACAGCTAAAAAACACATTGTCTATGCATTTTTAGGCGCTTTTCATTTGGTTGATTAATAGCCGTGCAAGGCGACTACTAAAACACAACCATCGCCCAACTGTGCCCACATCCATTGTTTGGTCTCTGTAAACGTTCATCAAACGTCGATAAATGTCAGTAGGTGAAATTTTTTATCCAGAGAACAATCCATAGACACACTTGTTTTTTTTTTTTTTTTTTTTTTTTTTTTTTTGTATACCCTTCTATATCAGAAGCCAATTTTCTAGACTACTGCTCAATTGCTACCTGTAACATAGTGGAAACGTTTATGGTTTGCTTTGGTTTGTTTTACGGCATATCAACCGCAATGGGTTATTTAATGCCGACAACATTTTAAGGATAAATTCATATGAACAGAATATGTATTCTTTGGTTTAGGTTGGTTTCGTTTATTTTGTCCCACGGCACACCAAACCCAATGGGATACTCAATGCCGACAAAATTCTTTATTGCTGGTAATATTTCGTTTTTTCAAAAGTCTGTTTCTGGTAATATTTTTCCTTCAAAATTGTATTATAGTTAAGTATTTGCCGATAACTGGGACCCTACTACCACCCCGGGTAAGGGTGGACCTGGTGACACCAGCAATTAAGAGGAGGTTCCACGCTCCTCAAAACCTCCTGATCAGAGGCCTTGCAACTGAACATAGTTTATCGTCTTGTTCAGGACGTGGATGTAGTTTAATGTCTTACCCAGGGCCAGGAAACGTGTATAGATTATTGGTGGAAACATCAACGTCGTGGGAGAACATAATAATTTGGAAAGCATTCATTTCGGAAAACACTCGTAGTCGTAGTTTGATAAACGCGTTAAACACGGGCATTTTGTTGATTTCACCAACCGTTGATTTGTGAAACTGCAGTTCGGGGAGAGTCCAAGAATGTTGGGACCCCACTGCATATACAGAGTTTCCATAAAGTTCGTGTGCACTTTAAAAAATTTATAACTTTATTTGTAATTGCGATAGAAATAATTTGTAAAAAGGATTAGAAAGAAGTAAATCTATATTTTTTAAGGTTTTATTGAAATTTTATTTAAGTTTCCACATGTCCTCCATCATTAGCAATACAAAGGGTAATACGATTTTGCTGTTCACGGAAAACATTTGCCAACTGATTTACAGTAATGCCTGAAATCACATTAGTTATTTTAACTATACTTAAAACTAGGTACATTAAACTTTATAACAGTTTTTACAGATTATTTCTATCGCAAATACAAATAAAGTTATAAATTTTTAAAGTGCACACGAACTTTATGGACACCCTGTATAGGTAAAAAAAAAAGTAATGGTTGTTGTTGTTTATTACAATAGATTTATTACTAGAAGCACGCAAATTATACCAAACATGAACACAAACGCATCAGTTTGCCAAAACAAATCCTGAATGCAATCTCTTTCCTTCTCAACTGTGTTACTCCGAGTCGTTACACCACCCGCACATCGTCGCTTGAAGCACCTGATATTCTCAAGCGGTCACCCATCTAGGTACCGACCAGGCCAAACGTTGCTTAACTTCGGTGCTCGGACGAGAACCGGTGTTTCAATGTGTTATGGCCGTAGGTCACAGGACACAAATGTCACAGGATTGCACATCTAGTCTTCAACACAGTTTTCTTCTTTCTAAACCTTGATATGAATTTCGGTTTAAAAATAACTTTTCAACTGACACTCGTCTAACGAGATTACAAATGTCGTTAACACTTTCTTTCCGTTTCAGTCGTGGTATTCCAGCTTTGCATGAAGGGCAGATGGGTCGGCCTTCTAGAAGGTTCTCGGCTGCTTTCTTATACACACGTGCTAACTCATTATCAGAGAACTGCTGTCGCTTATTTAGCTATTTCTGGCTGGGTGAACAGCAGTCACTTTACTATAGTTGGCTTTCTTAATCATTTCAAGCAAAGCGATAAAGCCACAAGAGCGCTTTGAGGCCGTTTCACTTAAAACGTTGAAGATAATAGTTATCAAGAGTTGTACAGTACGAGAAAAGAAACTGTTAGAGTAGAAATGGTGGTCACATCTAGCTAGTTCAACAGCAAAACGGTGAGACCTAATTACCAATCGAGTAGCACAGTTAAATTCATGTAGTCGGTAATTTTACAAATGAGGATCGCTTCATTCAGTGGATTATAAAGTTAATGCTTATATTAAGTCTGTTATGGATATGGATACTAATCAAATTGTCGTTGAATATGAGAGGATCATATTAAAAATGAGTATATATAATATTTTTATTATAATAAATTACAATAAAAAAATATTTTACATCGCTACCCCAAAAAGTTTATGTTTCAGTACTAAGATGGTGCTTCTTCTGGCCATGGTAGATAACTTGGGATAAAAATGATTTATCATGTCAATTTAAAAACAAATCTTTTACCTATTTTTGTAAATTAAAGGGGGTCATAAGGTTTACGAAAAGAGGTAAAGATTTAGACAAAACATGTCTAAATTAGTCAGCGAAGCATGTCTCATTGAAAACATGCTTCCAAATTATTCGCATATCTATATATATATACACACACACATTTGACAACAATTTTATGCATAAGGATCGCGTCATTCAGTTGATTGTTAGTAAGTTAATGCTTATATTAAGTCTGTTAGCGAAGAGAATTCTCCATTAATTACATTCATTCATTGTATGATTATCATTTATTGTATATATTATATATGTGTGTGTGTGTGTGTGTGTGTGTGTGTGTGTGTGTGTGTGTGTGTGTGTGTGTGTGTGTGTGCGTGTATTAAAGAAAAACAGACCATTTTAAGGCTCCATTGTAATAGTTTATTTCACCAGAGTCCTTTTAAATTACCCTGGATCATCAGACATCACTTCTAAAAGGTGAAATGAAAATTTACACTTTTGACGGGTAGTATTAAGTTTATGTAATTTAACAGAGAGGGTAGTGAGGAGTGGTGTGAGAGACATGGTCGAGTTTAGAGAGGGTTTACTTTAATATTTCTTTCAATCATACTTAGTATTGAGGAAGGAGGGACCAGACATTGACCTATTTAATCGGTTAACTTAACGGAAATGTTATGTTGAAAGGGAAAGAGAGAAGAGATAAAAAGAAAAAGAAAAAAGAAAGAAGGGGGAAGTAAAGAGAAAGAAGATGTATTTAGGGTTTACGGAGGAAGAAGAGGGGTGGTATAGTTTTAGCAATTGAAGTAAAAAAACAGATTTTAATGTTTGATAGTAATTTAAATGTTTAAAAAAATCCACGAAGAAATTAATTTAATGCTAGTTAGTATTTTAAATATTTAACTCTTACAAATAATTTAGGGATTTAATATGAGTTAAATACTATATTTAAAAATACATTAATAAAAAACTCATTAAAAAATATTTAAAATATAAAAGTTTACTGATAGTAATCTTTTAATATTGTAAACGACTGTTAAGGTAACATCTTTATCAGTTTGAGTCTAATTCATGAAAGTAATTTGTAACTATTTTTAGATGGGTAATAATCTTTCTTACTCAAAGTTTACGTTTCAAATTAAGAATATTTGAAGAATATATATATATATATATATATATATATATATATATATATATATATATATATATATATAAATATAAAATACATAATGTATTTCGGTTTTATAAACCATTTTCAAGACAAAATTCATTAAAATACAAATTCAGTTCAATATGACGAAAATGGACATAAAACTGACGACAATTCTTTCAAAACATTTATGGATTTTTGTTTGTTTTTCAAAATTTCTACTGGCATATATACAGAAATGTACAAAATGGATTCTGACGCGAAAAATTGTCTGGCAAGACAGTAAACCAACTTTCCTAGTAGTCGACGTAGCAATTGATTCAATATAATCTTTTAATTTTGTCAGGTAAAAATGTGTGTCCAAAAGCCATAGAGTTTTGCTCACCTTGAGTTTAACGTCAGCCATGCTGATGTCAGGCAAAAAATTGGCTTTGTGTTGATTAAAAATGTAGGTAATTTTGTTTTGGAGGCATTAAACTCTTGGTTAAAACGTGTGTAGTTTATTAGAACGACCATTGTCTTTCATGAAAGTTCGATCGCTTTCAATGTGTCAGTATGATAAATAAAACATGACACAGTCATTATTACAAATGGCAAATTTCAGGCGTCCGTGCATGAAACCAGTTCACGCGAGATCATTTTTTCAGTGTCCATCTTTATACGTACAGTGACAAATACATAAACATTTTCTGCAATGCTAAAATCCTGCTCGTCTCAAAAATCGAAGATATAAAAAAACCGTGGCAATATTTTCGTTTACAACGACGCAGTGCAATACTTAACACGGCTAGTCTGGTAGACCATTAATATTGAGTGATGAGTTCGATCCTTAGTGCGTCCTGGGTAAGACGATAAACTACGTCCGCATCCTGGGTAAGACGAGAAACTACAGCCGACAGCAAGACCTCTGATCGGGAGGTTTTGAGGAGCGTGGAACCACTTCTTAATTAATGGTGTTCCCAGGTCCACCCTGACCAGGGGTGGCAGCATCTGTTAGGGTCCCAACTATGGCCAAATAGTTAACCCCCCCCAAGGGGTCAAAACACTATGAAATTGTAAAAATAGGTTTTAATACCATGAATACATTTTTGTAAAAATGATTACCAGCAATGAATTTTTGAAGAAAATAATTATTACCATCAATCCATTTTTGGAAAAAATATTACCAGCAATAAAAATCTTGTCGCTATTAAATAAAATAAGGTCAATATGCCGTAAAATAAACCAAACCAAATCAACCAGTAAATCGTTAATGGATGTCATCCATTGTTCGTCTTTACCTAAAGAATCAGTCATGCGTATCTGTCTATATTTCTGAGATGAGGTATTATGTACATTATTTGCATTATTCGGACTATTGTCCTCATCTTTGTTGCCATATTTATTTCAAAGTTTCGGCCTTTTTCAAGGACACATGATAAAGACGTTGGTTAGATCAAGTGACAGGACCCAAAGAGTGTGAGTTCAATACCCGGTTAAGGCAGTGGAGAACTTTCAGAGGGATATCAACAGGAGATAACTGATAATTGACATCCATTAAACATGGCACGTGGAACTAGAACAGTCTACCACAGTGAGCGTAATAAAGGGTTAAGTTCGACATTCCAACCACTTGAAGAAGACCGGAGCGCACAACGACAGAAACGTTGTAATAAATATGGCGACAAAGATGAGGAAAATAGTCCGAATAATGTAAATAATGAATCAGACATGCATTCAATAAAAAGTTGCTAACGAAAGCGACTGCCTTAAATATCTTAAGATGTGATGTAGGGGTTGTTACACAAATTCTTCATTTATGGAATCTCTAGAAGAGTTCTTGTAAGAATATTTCTGTCAGGTAGCTCATTGAAGCTCGTTCTCAATAGCCAGGATTCGGAATCCCAATAGATCAAAGCAGGCATACCACAAGCTCATTCATTCGCTATGCCATCTTTCTGATTTATATTAACTCTCTGCCTAAAAACAGTCTAGGACCGTGAATAAATATCTATACTGATGACCCGACAGTGCATGAGTACACATCCAAAAATCCGGACATCTGATCTATTACCTGATCTAGCTCATACACCTTTCGTTAGAAGGTTGTTCCATACGGGCAACTTCTTCCTAAGATCAGCTTCTTTGTGAAACAAGACTCCCAAGGTGATGCTTCCTCGATCACTACAATCTGAACCTGTTCTGGTCAAATGCAAGCTCAACCGTTTTCTGTCCTACTTATTTTCATATTCAAAAATTCTTAGATCCAGAAAACCATGTCCCCCGGGTTTTTAGAAATCTATAACTAAAGGTTTTTTTTTTTTAATATATGGTTTTGTGAAAAGTGTGACAAAATGGAAGCAACTTTTGTGTCACGAGTTTCGTCTCTTAGGACTTTATCGGGTTAAAATATTTGTTGATGCGACTACGCATGCGCACGAACGAGAGACGCTAGAAATTTTACATTTCATTTTTTCTTAAACCAGAACTTTGTCCGATAAAGTTCTAAATGACGAAATGCGTGATTCGAAAACTTTTCCCACATTGTTATACTTCTTCCGGTTAAAACTTTTCTTGATATATAAAAAAAAATACACCTGGAAAAGGCATGGCACGTGGAACTAGAACAATATACCCCGGTGGACTAAATAAATGGTTCGGTTCGAAATTTCAATCACCTAAAGAAAGCCGGAACGTACAACGACCGAAACGTTATGAATATGGCAATGGAGATGAGGATAACAGTCCAAATGATGTTAATAATGCAAGTAATCATAATACCTCATCTCGGGATATAGACAGATATATAGAGAGATATAGACATAAAGGTCGGAGCGTATAATGGCCGAAACGTTGTGAATATGGCAATGAGGATGAGGATAACAGTCCGAATAATGTGAATAACGCAATTAATCATAATACCTCATCTCGGGATATAGACAGATATATAGAGAGATATAGACATAAAGGCCGGAGCGTACAACGGCCGAAATGTTGTTAATATGGCAATGAAAATGAGGATAACAGGCCGAATAATGTGAATAATGCAATTAATCATAATACCTCATCTCGGGATATAGACAGATATATAGAGAGATGTAGACATAAAGGCCGGAGCGTACAACGGCCGAAACGTTGTGAATATGGCAATGAAGATGAGGATAACAGTCCGAATAATGTGAATAACGCAATTAATCATAATACCTCATCTCAGGATATAGACAGATATATAGAGAGACGTAGACATAAAGGCCGGAGCGTACAACGGCCGAAATGTTGTTAATATGGCAATGAAAATGAGGATAACAGGCCGAATAATGTAAATAATGCAAGTAATCATAATACCTCATCTCAGAGACATAGACATATATTAAAAAAATACCTGTATATATATCATTATTCCATTTAAATCTTTAAAATCAATACTGGCTTTTTCGGTGGTCACTATTAGGTTAAAACTGATTGGCTACAATTTCGATTTTTAGTCGGCGTCTAAGTCGCCATCCAATACAGTTCGTAAATCTTTGATTCTCATGTCCGTTACTGTACCCGTTGGGTTATTTGTTCCTCAGCCTCGTTTTGAGAAGAAGTCGATATAGAATTACAAGTTGCGTGCGGTGCGCGTATACTTAAAAAAATTGTAGAGATGATTCAATAAGTTTGCTTTTTTTTTAATCAGAGATCAAGACAATGGAGTAAATTTAAGGAAGCCCTACCGTGCACATAAAAAAAACAAGGCTTATTGAATTGTCTCTATTCGTGGATTCGACCATGAGAGAAACAAATGAAATAAAACGTCATAATACTAAATAAAACTAAGCGAGAGACATCGGTCTATTATGACATAGTGAAATGCAATACGCGCCATTATCGAAAAATTATGGAAAGCCAGACATGCTTAAAAGGTGAGATTAGGAGAAAATCGACTGAAGACACACACACAGACTATATATATATATATATATATATATATATATATATATATATATATATATATAGATGGATAGATAGATAGATAGAGAGAGAGAGAGAAATAGTTATGAAAAATTTGGTACTCCGTATGGCTAATCCCAAGGAGGATGTAATCCAGAGAGTTAAATATCAAATCAGTGCAATTATTAATTCAATTTAAATAGAAAGCAGACAAATTTAAGGACCCATTGGTTATAATTTATTTCTCCGGGTATGTGGGTTTTATCTGGTTCATCAGACCATACTTTCAAGGGTGAAAAAAGGATTTAAGTTTACATATAATTTTTATATATTTTTGAGAGGTAGTTTTAAGCTGATGTAAGGTGATATAGTTAGAGGGGGAGGAGGAGTATGACAGATTTGGTCGAAATTAGAGAGGGAAGGGAGAGATAGAAATAATTTTAAATATATATATATATATATATATATATTATAAAGCGGTAATCATACAATGAATCAATTAGTAATATAAATGTAATTAATGGAGAATTCTCTTCGCTAACAGACTTAATATAAGCATTAACTTACTAACAATCAGCTGAATGACGCGATCCTTATGCATAAAATTGTTGTCAAATGTGTGTGTATATATATATATATATATATATATATAGATATGCGAATAATTTGGAAGCATGTTTTCAATGAGACATGCTTCGCTGACTAATTTAGACATGTTTTGTCTAAATCTTTACCTCTTTTCGTAAACCTTATGACCCACTTTAATTTACAAAAATAGGCAAAAGATTTGTTTTTAAATTGACCTAATAAATCATTTTTATCGCAAGTTATCTACCATGGCCAGAAGAAGCACCATCTTAGTACTGAAACATGAACTTTTTTTGGGTGTAGATGTAAAAAATATTTTTATTGTAATTTATTATAATAAAATATTATATATATATATATATATATATATATATATATATAAACTGTTTCAAAGTTTTGTCTACTCATTTTTAATATGATCCTCTCATATTCAACAACAATTTAATTAGTATCCATATTAAAACAGACCCTGAAGCTAGTCGAAAGTACTTGTAAGAAATGACTATGCATCACTACGGTGGTCCGTGAATATGTGAGGACCATATTAAAAATAAGTAGAAAAAACTTTGTCTAAATTATTTAATCAGACATATCTTAATGAAAACATACGCAATATATATATATATATATATATATATATATATATATATATATATATATATATATATATATGTATGTATGTATGCATGTATGTATGTATTGTTGTAACCGAGTAAAGTTTACTGAATGACAAATAACCAAAACGGAGGTTGAAAATGAAATGGTGATGTTTATAACATCAACAAACTACAATACTCGCCAGCGGCGTAAAATAGGTAAACCACTGATAGTGGTGGAAGTGGACTACTTAGACAGCACATTACACTCCATTTACAATAGTGTCAAACGTATTTATGAGGATTGGGATATACCCATTAATGTTCATAAGTACAGTATATATATATATATATATATATATATATATATATATATATATATATATTCAGTTGTATGGATATGAGTTTGTGACCCTGGATTTCACGCTTTTGTGATCATCAGACAAACTGGCATTAATTGAATCTATTTATGCTTGTTTGCCTTTGATTATGTTTGCTGGTGGGAGAGGGAAATTCTTTGTGTTTGTTTGGAATGACACCTTCACACGTACAGACACACATACATACAGGTGCACGCATTTTAGTTCACACCAACACACCCATATAAACAATCTGAGATTAGATGCAGATACACATCCATGCTTTCATGAATACATACAGACATACGCAATTTTAATTCTATTTAGGTGTCGCGACTGTATGTAGCGATGTTCTTTCAACAAGGGCAAGGTTGGGGTGTTCTTGACTCTTTTCACATCTGCCGCCTACATGGACAGCCAACCTTACACTTCTTCACACACACATATACACATGTATACGTGCACGTATACTCCTATTGGTCTGGGCTTTTCATCACTACGTTGGTTAAGTGGGTTCTATTTGTGGACATGGTGAATACTTGTGTATTATTAACGATTATGACGATATTCATAGTGCTAATAATTGATATTATAATGTTAATAATAGTTATTGATGTGTTAACAGTAAATTTAGCCCTAAGGATGATGGAAACGAAAGTGTAATGGTAAAAAAATTTCAATGGTAATTCTGATAATAGTTGCGGTAATCATGGCAATGATGACGAAAATAATAATAATAATAATAATAAAAACAAAAACGGTGCCTCCTTATTGATATGGCAGCCCCTGCTGACTGCAATGTATCTTTGAAGATATTCAAAAAGTTGTCAAAGTACAAGGACCTTGAAATAGAAATCTCGAAAATGTGGCATATGGGAACATCAACAATCCCTGTTGTAGTTGGAGCCCTAGGACTGGTTGGAAAAGATTGCAGTAGACTAATTGAAGGGATTCCTGGAAGTCCATGCCTCAAGGAGATACAAAAAATTGTTCTGACAAGTACAGCCCACACCTTACGAAGGGCTTTATCTATGTAATTTAATTTTTTTTTTTTTTTGTCAGTGGAAAGTGTCATGACGCCATTTCTAACCTTAGGTCCTGGGGGGACCCGGAAAGAAATGTGTAAACGCCAGAAATCAAAGAAAATAAAAAATAATAAATAATCACAAACTCATATCCATACAACTGAATATGTTAGCTCTATCACTGATATTAATCACTTACAGCGCATATAAAATATATATATATATATATATATATATATATATATATATATATATATATATATATGTGTGTGTTTATTTAAGCAGTACATGTTCATTAAAGCAAATGTTGTTAAAGTCAACAGACGTTTTGTGTCGATTAATTTTATTGATCGACTTTTCCAAACTAAGATTAAACCTTCTCAGATAAAGAGTAAATTCCATCAGGAAATGGCCAAAGTTAATTTTGCGAGAAATATAGTCCAAGGTTTCCACTATCTTCAGTCATCATCAGGGTGCCATAACGTTTCGACGAAGTAGCTTCTGGTCATCATCAGGTGTCCATTGAGTGGCTGATATGAAATATCTGTTGATTATTGTGTCATTTCCACTCTACGATGTTGCGTCTATAATATAATATTGGGATCATTATCTGCCGCTTGAGGCCTCTCTATAAGGAGAAGTACAGAGGCGGGGGTGAATTTTTTTCACGGTATTGACGTTGAACCTATTTTAAACTGACCTAGTGTCACATACAGTAGTGACGTAGGCGCGGTGAAAGAAGCATATTGACAATTACTCATCTCAGAAATAAAATAGTAACGGTTTTCCCCTTTTTTTTTTTTCGTCTGCTCCAATTGTCGTTAATATTCCTTGTGAGTGTTAAATTGTCCTAGTCGTGTTTTCTCATTCTGTACCCATCAAAACTGTCTACGTAAATTTGCGGATTTGTCTAGGGGACAAGAGTTTTAACTTCCAAGTTCCGGAAGGTGGCCTAAATTACACCAACTTTTTGCTTACTAGATCTATTTTCTGAGGTTAGTTTGAATAGGGTGGATTTTTGTGAGAGTGTGTGTGTTTTATTTATTTATTTTCAAAAGGGCGCAATTTTACAATGGATATGCCGGCATCATCCTCAAATGTCTCCTTTCTTTGCTCGAACACGAGACAGAAATCTGCCTTATAGTTTTGTTTTTTGTTTTTATAAATTGATCTCCAGATTAAACGAAATAAAAATATTCTTGTTTATTCCAAGGGGAATATAAAAAAAAAGTCAAAGATTGCCGAAGGTTGAAAGAATATTTTAAAGAATTTTTAAAAAATTTCTTTGAGGTAGTAAGAAGAATTAAAAGTTGGATGATAAAAGGAAAATAAAAGTACTAAGAGAAAAATTTGGAGGAGGAAAGAAAGAAAAATTAGATGAAGTAGAGAAAAGAGGGAAAGGGAAGAAAAAAACAGTAGATGAAGTAAAGAAAGGAGGAGGGGAAAGAAAGAAACAGTAGATGAAGTAGAGAAAAGAGGGGGAAGAAAGAAACAGTAGATGAAGTAGAGAAAAGAAGAGGAAAGAAAGAAACAGTAGATGAAGTAAAGAAAGGAGGAGAAGGGAAAAAAGAAACATTAGATGAAGTAGAGAAAGGAGGAGGGGAAAGAAAGAAACAATAGATGAAGTAAAGAAAGGAGGAGTAGGGAAAAAAGAAACAGTAGATGAAGTAGAGAAAAGAGGGGGAAGAAAGAAACAGTAGATGAAGTAGAGAAAAGAGAAGGAAGGAAGAAAGAAACAGTAGATGAAGTAGAGAAAGGAGGAGGGGAAAGAAAGAAACAATAGATGAAGTAGAGAAAAGAGGTGGAGAAAAACGAGAAACAATAGATGAAGTAGAGAAAGGAGGAGGAGGAAAGGAAGCAATAGTAAATGAAGTAAAGAAAGAGGCGGAGGAAAGAAAGAAAAAACATTGATGAAATAGAGAAAAGAGGAGGAGGAAAGAAAAAACAGTCGATGAAGTAGAGAAAGGAGGAGGAGGGAAGAAAGAAGCGGTAGATAAAATAGAGAAAGGAGGAGGAGGAAAGAAAGAAACAGTCGATGAAGTAGAGAAACGAGGAGGAGGGAAGAAAGAAGCGGTAGATAAAATAGAAAGAGGAGGAGGAGATTAAAAAGGCTGGGTGGAGTAGAACAAAATGACGTGGCTACTGCTGCTGCTGCTGCTGCTGATGATGATGATGATGATGATGATGATGATGATGATGATGATGATGATGATGATGATGATGATGATGATGATGATGGATGGGAAGAAGGTGTAAAAAGAGAAGAAACAAAGAAAAAAGAGATGGAAGAAAAATGAAGATGGAGGAAAAGGAAAGTACGAGATGAATCTACCCGTAGATGAAGAAGGAAAAAGAGGATGAGAAATGAAATAGCAATGAAGAAGTAGAAGAAGAAAGAGAATTATTTACTCTATCGCGAATTAAAATTTCTTTCGTTTTTATATTTAACTTTATTTTTTAAATTGCTTTCATCATTTTTCCCATATTTTTTATGTTGTTTTTTATGTTTTATGATGTCATAAAAAAATTAAATTCTTTCTTTTTTCTGTCTTTCTTTATTTGTCTTTCTGTCTTTCTCCTCCCATTCCTTCCATTCAATATTCTTTCTTTCTTTATTTCCCTCTTTCTCTCTCTCTTTCTCTCTCTCTCTCTTATTCTCTTATTATTTTCTTTCTTTCTTTGTCCATTTCCTTCCAATATTTTTGCTTGCTTTGTCCAGTCTCTTCCGTCCATAATTCATTCTTTCTTTTTTTCTTTCTTTCTTTCGTTCACTGATTGCATCCGTTCTCCATTCTTTCTTTATTTATTTATTCATTCATTTTCCAATTCCTTCCAATAATTTTCTTTCTTTTTTCTTTCTTTTTTGCTTACTTTGTCTCGTCTCTTTTGTCCATAAACCTTCCTTTCCTTTGTTTCTCTTTTCCCACCGGTTCGCAATTATTTATTTATTTATTGTCCAATTCCTTCCATTATTTTCTTTTTCTTTATTTTTTTCTTTCGTTTCTGCTTCATTTTCTTGGTCTCTTCCGATCACAATTCTTTCTTTCTTTCTTTCTCTGTATTTTCTTTCTTTACCATCTTCTAAATTGATCCACGTTTCTTCAATAATTCCTTAGCCAAGAAGAATCCAAGAGAAAGATATTGAGGCAGCCGGAGACAAAATCTTTATATTCACTCATGCCTCGCTTCGAAGTTGAACCCTGCAACTAGAAGTGAGCCCAAACAAACCCACGTCTGGATCTTTTGACATTTCGATTAAATGTATTTCTTTTTATTTCTTTTAGATTTCAACGAACTGGAATATCACCTGGTAGAAATAAATAATCGGTAACGTTACCTTGGTGATGGATTAATTATGGTAAGTAAATTAAAATTTGACTTCACCTTTTTTACCCTCTTCACAGCTACGCATTAATTATTCCTTGCCTCCTGTGTTTACAATTGGAAAAAATTTATTTTAAAATAGACTGCGAAAATAATACTACGTATTTAATTATACTGCACAACGATGCCAGGCGTCCGTTGAGTCTGAAATTTCTTTCCAATATCCCATAATTCACTTTGACTTATTTGAGACAGCAACTGAGCAGTGGCATGACAAAATGGCAGCTGACATGTAAGTGTATCTGAAATCAATAAATACCTCCATGTAGAAAATACTGATATATTCAATTAACTCATGAAATAATTTTTTTTATTTTTCGTTATCCATTTTATACTTCAAAAAAATAAACAACAATTAAATTTTATTCAATTATATATTCACAAATGTTTGTAGTGGCTTGTATGACGACTCATCGATAAATTTTGAGTACAATTCGACAAGGTTTGACGTGAAAAAGATACCAACGAAATCTTGAATTTGCTAATTACAGAAAGTAACACCCTGAAAGCATTTTACAGTGATTGAATTAATTACTGCTAAGCCATGTGGATATGGCCGGTGGGGTAAAACAAGTCAAGATACAAATTTTTTTCCTGTTGTATTCTCTTATGAGAATTTGCGTTGCCAAGCGAAAGAACATTATTTTTATCCACGATGTATGCTACCACAGCCGTGCAAAAAAAAATAAAGTATCTTAGTGTAATCTAAATTTATTCTTAACAGTCATGTATAAAAAATATATAATATAATAAGTGCAAAGATTCTATTGAATCAACTGCTAGATTTGCAGCTAGGAAAGTTGGTTCACTGTGTTGGGCTAGACGATTTTTCTCGCCAGAATCTGACATATTTATAAGTCTACCATTTATCCATGCTTTGAATATTGCTGCCACATATAGTCTGATGCTTCTGTGATATATTTAGATATTCTTGATAAAAATCCAACAAGAATCTGCAATGTTATTGCCTCTGATCTGGCATCTCTGCTTCAGACTCTTTCTCATTGTCAAAATGTAGTTTCTCTGTGCTTTTTCTATAAATATTTTCATGGTAATTGTTCTGATGAACTTTCCACTTTTTTGTAAATATTCATTGAGGTTGAAATTTTTAAAGTGTTATTTTATTCCCCTCTCCCAGACAATGAATTGTACATATGGGGACTAGTTAGGATTTTCATAGAGGCAATGAGGTATTATGATGAATGTAGTAAGAAAGGTAAGTAAGAATGCATTGTTTTGATGTTAGGAATATTGGGGTATGTTTGGGTCAGTGTTTGTGGTTAGCTAAGTTTAATGTTAAGACAGATAAAGACCGTTCCCCTTTTGGGCCTTGTGCCACATTTTATATTATCATGCAAATAAATATCACTATCAACTATGATACCTCGAGTTTATTAATTTAAGTACTAGATTGGTAGGAAGGTTTCATCATTTTACATTTGAAATGGCCATATATAACCGTAAGTTTTATGCTAACAGTTTCCTCTATCGCTTGTGGAACTCTTCCCAGTCAACTCTGACCTTCAAAAATTTAAATGCAATGTCAATCGTTATCTCCTTAACTCTCGTTCTTTTTATTGTTCTCTCTCCGATTTTCTAGGGAAGGGGACTTTGTTAAAATTAACAACCCTCCAGAGAGCTGATCTTGATGCTCGTCTCTTTCACGTGTAGAATGAATCAGCCAAGCCAACTCGGGAGATACATTTCGATACATTGGAACACCGTAAATTGAAGACCGTCTACGTGAACCCAAGCTGAAGATACATCTAACTGGGCACCGCCTACGAAGTTATGCGCTGAATTCATCTAAATCTTTCTCCATATCTTATAATTTTGGCTACACTGCATGTGACTGGTATACTCTTATCTGACTGGTTGTCACAATGACTACGTTTGGCTTTCTATATTTGTACACAAGTCATTTTGTTTGCGTTCAGCTAACTGACCCAATAATACTATTTTCGTCTCGCAAAAAAAACACCAGATACGTACAGATTTAGTTGGATTTCAGTCATAATATGCACAGCCATTATTACCAGATAGAGAGCTTCACCCCATGCAGTTATACGATTTCCGTCTGTGTCTGTGCTAACGGAACTGGGAAACATCCAATGTAATTTCACAATGAGGTAACGGAAAGTGTAATCTCAGCATGGCGAGAAGGCAAAACACAAATAATATATATTACGTTATTTATTATGGGGTTTACCTGAGAGGGGGTGCAGGTAAGTTACACTTAGGGCCTATTCACAGCTATTTCTTACTGACTAAATTTTCCCTTCAGCCAGCGAGAATTCGATCGTTCTCAGATTCTCCCTCTTCATACACGAACCATAAAAACTGACTTTGCTTGTGACTATTCGTTTTCGAGAATTCAACCTGACAGCATAAACCTACAGACACGAAATTGCCTAGATTCTTGTCGAAAGTTTTTATTTATTTATTCAATTATACATAAAGCTTGTTGATTACTTCTGGGCAGCCGGTAGTTGCTTTGGAACTGTCATATCTCGAGTTTATAGTTTTTGCCCGAAAACAACGATCACTCCAGGCCGAGATAAAACCATTTGCAGTCCACTTTACTATGCGTGTCCAAACTAATCGAGCGGGAATCCGTTGTGTCACGACTAGTAACTCACCACTTATAAAACATGCCTTTGTAGAGAAACTGGTTTCCATGGTAGTGCTTTCTATATGTGAAGGAAATTGCTGCTACGTGTCGGATATGTCTACTTCCTTTTCATTCTGTTAAGACTGTTGGCAGGAAATCGAGTGTCAACACGTGGCAGACGCACATCTCGTTTTTTTCTTCCCGCGTTTTCTGGCGTAATATTTGTGAGTTATTCAAACTTATAATAAGGTGTATACAACATTTTCGATCATTTTCTAAGTAAAATATTGTGTATCCCATAAATGCATAGTATCATTATTCAGTCATGGATTTATTTTTCGCTGGTTTTCTCTGACAGCTAATTTGTGTATTCCATTATAGAAGAGGTTAAAGTAACAGCATTTTTGAGAACATTCTTAAAGAAAAAACTGCTCATTACTTCAAGATGGTTTAAATTGACTTTCGGAGTTAAAACATGAATCTAAAATTCAATGCGGTACAGTGTTTGGTGGTATTCTTAACTACTAGATAGGGTTTGCCATGATCAAGTTAAAGATTGATTTGGTTCGTATACTAGATTATTTATCAGTTCATTTAATAATGAAATTTAATGGGTTTTATTTTAAACAAAGCCTTGCATTTACATAGTCCAAATGTTATTTTAAATAGTAAGACTGAAGTTTGTTATGGTTAGTTTTTTAAACTTATATTTTTAAAATCAGCTTTATATTTTTTTAGTGTTGCATTGATTGTGATTTTGCTATAAAAATGTATTGTTGATCATTTTATTATAAAAATGTACTGTTGATATTTGTTTGGAGGTTGACTAATTGTTTATAGCTGGGATTTTAATAGATTCTACCAACTCAAGTCAAAATGAACCTGGGGACAACAACAGTTAAGAGGTGGTTCCATGTTCCTCAAAACCTCCAATCTCCTGATCGGACGTCTTGCTGCCGGATGTAATTTATCATCATACCCAGGACGATCAATTTAAAGAACAAAGAGACTCTGATATTCTAGTTTCACGTGATTTATCTTCAAGATCACAGATTGCTGAAATCGTAAAGAAGGCTAATCAAAGAATAGACGTCATCAAATATTACTTAACGACTCTTAAAATGTAAAAAAAAGAAAAACTATTTACACTAAACTTATTCAGTCAGTACTTGAATATGTGGCTAGTAGCCGGACCCTAAACTATTAAGTAGTTTATAAAATAACAATAAACGAAGTAGAATAAATAAAATAAACGTTTTGTCTTCTAATATATTATTATAACAGTTGTAAAAATAATATATTAGATCATTGTAAACGTTTTTCCCGATTTCAAAAATTAAAAAGAAATCAACACTGTACATACTCAGATACAAGATAAATATTTATTAGTCAAGTACATATTTTCCATTAAATTTCATTTCGCCTGAGGCACTTGTCATGAGCTGATTGCACTAAGGTGATATCGTTTTTGTTTTAGGTTGTTCGGAAAATAATGTTCGATTTTAGAATCAGATTTTCTTCCTGAATTAACATATTTAAACATTCAAAATAGGAACCTTGAACAACGATACGTGTCTGTCGTTGAATTAGAAGGTGTTATTGATGCCTTTACGATAAAACTCTAAAGGTTTGGACGCCAAGAAATCTTTGAATGCAATTCCTCCATGTTACTTGCAATGGAATCTCTTTTGGTTTAAAAAATTGTCAAATTTCTTGAAAAAGTGGTAATCAATGGAAGAGAGATCAGAGGAATATGGTGGATATGCCAAAGTGTCCTCGTATCTCAAGTTCGTGAGCTACTGCAGTGTCATCATTACAAAAGCATTGCCAGGAAGCAGAATTGAATCTTGTCGATTAACCAATGTCTCGCATTTTGCTTAACTGAATATGCATTGCAATCAGTTATTCGCAATAAATTTCAGGGGTGATGTCCTCTACCACATTGATCTTAAAGACTCGTTCAACAGGTGCCTCAGGCGAAACGAAATTACCAACCCTTCTGTCTAGACGCCATTTCATCTGTGGAAGATATACAAAATACTGAATTCTTATACATGGGTCAGCAAATGTAGGTACACAGTAAGTACGAAACCAGTATTATAAACCAGTTTCATAGGTTATATGTCATCTACACGCAATGGATGAGTTGTTCGAAGTTCCTCTCCCATTTATATATTTCATTCATCATTATCATTTTGAATGTAACCCTCTACCTTGAGTTGCTCTCGAGGCTTGCATTTGAAGAAATAGAATAAAAAATAAACATAATTCTACTAAGAATCTTTGACATTTGAATTAATGAGACTGTTGTTGCTATAAGCTTTAGTACTTTAGAAAATTTCTTTTTGACCTGTATTTGTTTAATAATCACATGACGGTCCCAGCACATTACCTTGGAGCAAACGAAGGGTATGACCTTTTCTTGTTGTTTCCACTAAATTAATGAATGACAACTATCAGCAAAAAACTTAAATGGACAAAACTCTTCGCAGAATATCGGTTAGAACTATTTTTTAAAATTTCTTTGAGAGATGGTGCACCAGGGATTTTCCTGATTTGTTGTTGAGTTAACAGATCCAAAGCTCCAAACGCAACAAGAACAGATTTAATTTTTAAGTGTCACTTTTGTTTTTACTTCCATCTCGAGGTCTTTGTATTTGCTTAGTTTTTCAAAAAATATATATATATATATTCTGGTCACTTGGTATACTCATTGCAATCAGTGTGCAATCATTTACTTTTATATCTTTGATAATAAAATGTCTGGGCGATTTTTGCTTCTGTTGTACGATTTATGTTAATAGAAAAATCCCAGAGGATGGTAACACCTGCTTCTTCAAGTACAGATTCAAGATTATGTATAGATCAGTTTGCAGCTGTTTTTATCTCGTTGTGATGACAAATCCTCCAATTTCATTAAGGAGGAGAGAGCCTTGAAAATCAGCCAAGAGGGAGACTGATGTAATGAAATAGCCTGTCACCTCCATGAGTGACTACACTATCGGTAGTAACTACTTATAAGTATCTGTAAGTCAACAGACTACAGAATCTAACTGCGACCTGTTCCAGCTAGATAGTCGAACTCTCTGCCTTCGGGCAGAAAGGAACCCGGACGAGGCTCCGCCGAAGGTCAGATTCTCGTTCGAGGAGGTAGACTGCCCCTGAACCCGTTTATGCGGGTTCAAAAAGGGAATATTTTGGCCGAGGCTATGGGCTCGGAGAACCCAGGTTAAACCGGCCTTGTGCCACATGCAACCTTCGTAGGTGGTAGCTAAATATACTAGCAGCGATCTGTTACTCAGGTCTTAGCTGCTGTCGGACTCTCTGCCTTCGGGCAGAGGGGAACCCGGACGAGGCTGTGCCGAAGGGCAGCGTCTCGACTGGGGTTTATGCGGGTTCTACGGGGAAATTTTCGGCCGAGCCTACGGGCTCGGATGACCCACGTTAAACTCGGCAGAGAGGAACCTGGACGAGGAATTATGAGGTTATAGAGTGTCCACCTTATTCAACAGACATCCCTCCTACATATAATTAGTTAAACAGTTTTGACCTTCCACACACGATAGAAGATTCTTTGAATGTGAAGTCGTCAAAACGAAGAGTTTTTAATGCGATAAAACAGTGTTGCGTTGATAGAAAAACTATAGAACAAAACTGATATTACTTTAATTAAATAAAGATGCATTTTGATTCAATGTAAGTGACTTTTTTTAGTGTGGGGAGGGTGCCATTCATCAAAATCCGTCATTATATATGGGACGACTTAATAACAAAAATCCCTCGTAGAATTTGAAGAATAATCAGAATGGGTCATTGTGAATGTGAGGCAGACATAAAGCACAATGTTCTGTTCACGCATGCCTCGTAAGGTCACATCTGATTGGTTGCATTAAAACCGTTCCACTGGTTCCTGAGATATTCAAAAAAACTCTCCGTTTTCTGAGAAGACCTCGGTTAACTGTCAAAATAATAGTAGCGCTTTGATAATTGGCATCAGAAGTATCACATATCCTCCGCCGGATATATATATATATATATATATATATATATATATATATATATATATGAATGTAACTGTTGTAACAGCAACTCTCCATGATACCCTTCTAAAAAGAAACGACGATTCTAGTCAGCCAATCAACAATGCTCAGCTTTCGGTGAGACAGAATTTTCTATTTCAACCCTTGTCAAAGCAGTTACTCTCTTCTGTGATCTACAAAACTTAATTCTGTTTAAATGTTGTTGTCCACCATTCATCTTTTCACGATCAAATCAATTGTGTTTCTTGCGCTAAGCTTGGATTAATTTGACTCCCCTTAGAAATTCGAGTTCACTAATAATCAGTATAATTAAGTTCGGCATGTCTTTAATAACGTCGATTGGGTTAATCGAACTCAAAGCAGACATAAAGGATACGAAGCCGTCAAGAAGGCAACCGGCCGAGTAACATTCATCTTAATAATTACAACAGTTAAATGCACATATATACATATATATATATATATATATATATATAGAGAGAGAGAGAGAGAGAGAGAGAATTACAACAGTTACATGCATATATATATATATATACAGATAGATAGAATTACAAGTTACATGCAAATAGATAGATAGATAGATAGATAGATAGATAGATAGAATTACAACAGCTCTAAATAGATCATAACTCCACACACAAAAACACACAACCTGCACACATAATGTCCAAACACAGTGGTCAAGCCACCCGCATGCAATGCTCACACACTCACACGCGGGTGTCTGTTGAGCACCAATATGTATACGCATATTGACAAAAACAATAGACTACTCACAGGCACAAAACCTACACAACATAGGAAGTGGGTGTATGTGTGTGTATGTATGTATATATTTATGTATATGTGTGTGTACGTATGTGTGTGTACGTATGTGTGTGTGCGTATGTGTGTATATTAATTCCTTATAATTATACAATATGTATGTATGGACAGGGAATGCACGTATACACACACATACGAGTGTATATGTGCTCATATTGGCAAAAACAAAACTGCTCACACACAATAAAAAAAAATGGTAATAGATCTAAAACACAGGGGGTCATTAAAAGATAAGAATACAGATATCTTTCCTTACCCTTTCTCGGACCAATCTTAATTGTTTTATTACCCTTCACACAGAAGATCTTTCTCGATGCCAGTTCAAGGAAGACATTTTTGTCACTAACACACGAAAAAAGAGAATATTTAACACCGAAAAACATAAGAAAATTAATTCCTTTCAATAATATGTAGAAATCTCCACTCTTTGCCTGATGAAGGTGGCGAGACCGGAAACACGTGCAACAAAATTATGGAAAATAAAGCATAATATATTTTTTTTAAAAATCCACATTACAACCAAAAATATTTGCGGTTTCTCTCTTCTTTTTAATATATACACTTTTCTCTCGTTGGAACAACTATACCTATTCCTTTATATATATATATATATATATATATATATATATATATATATATATATATATATATATATATATCGTTCGATTAGCAAGGTCGATTTTACTGTTTTTAAATCGATTCTCCGTGGCTCGATCGGTCAAGGCACGTCAGGCTAAATGACGGTTCCGTTATAGGATATAGGTTTGATTCCTGTCGGAGGGCGAATATTTTCTATGAAAATTTCTCGGACATTCAGGCAGGTAAATGTTATTAATAATGTTTATTATAAACGGAACATTTACTTAAATAGTTGTATCTATAAAAAGAATGTATAAACATAAAATTGTCTTAAAATAATTGTCGGACTTTGTCCATTTCATAATACATATATATGTGTGTGTGTGTGTATGTGCACGCGCGCGCGTATTGTCGTATAGTGATTTTCCAAGCGTAGCTCAGATTTGGCACAAGGCCAAAAGTATGGGTTATCCAGTGAGGATCGAACTCACTAGCGCGCATTGTCGTATAAGAAGTTGTAAGGATTTGAAAAGGATGAAAAAGGAATTGGTAAGTAGTATTTACATTCTTCAGCAAAATTTCGATTCATTTTGCCGTTTTGCTTTTATGAAAGGTGTAAATCTCTTACCTTATTATTTTATATGTCGATAATTGATTTGACAGTAGCATCTAATTAATGTCAAGTTTGTTTCAGAACAAAGTGCACTTGATAGTAAAGCGTTAACTTGCTTAAGCAGAAACAGCTGTTAGCCAAGTGTCAGCCTTTATAGATTCCATGTATTTCATGTAATTTATTTGCCTCAATCTCTTTTGACCCCTGCCATCAAAAGATATTGGCCTGTATCTTCTTTCTACAAAATCTAAAATGTTAAACGCACAGAAAACAGACCTTGAGTCCCTTTAGTTTCTAGTGGGGAAGAAGAATGTTTTATCTGGTAGAGAGCGATATTTACGGAGACAATGATCGTTCTTCGACAATGAAGGACTTTTTATTTACTTTCAAGAGCGGCTTCTTCCAACTAGAAGGGTTTCCCACAGAGCAAATTATATCAGTAGTACATCTAATGGAGAAATCAATAGTCAACAAAAGTTACTTGCTGCTTCTACTCTTTTTAATTCATTTTAATTATTTATTTCACAAAAGCTTTTAAGAACTTAACTATGCCCGACATGATGTAGCTTTTGATGAAGTGTCTATAAATAAACTAGCTACCTAATTCAACAAATCAAAGTTTATTTTTGTTATTTCTTTTCATTAAGATAAAACAGTGGTCGACCTGTAATCTTTTTAAAAGGGTGTAAAACGTGTAAGCGTACGTTCTGTTGTATGTATTTGTCGTATTGGATATTAAAGAAACGTTTTTGCTCTATTAATCACCCATTTTTTTTGGTTTCAAAAAAAAAAAAGAAAGATTTCGCGGTGCGCGCCGTATGAATAGATGAATAAAAGCGGGTAGTTTCATTAAATACAAAAGTTGCCTTCGAATAAGAGAATGATTTGTCACCTTTACTTGTAATGATTCCGAAAACAAAAGGAATTCCTTTCAGAGTATTTAATCTGTACACCTACGAAATAAAATTTAAAGTGTTTTAACAGTAACAGGCTCGGTGTTAAACGCGTTGAGATTGCTTTTCAGTGCTGAAAAGTACGCTTAAAGTCAGAGTAGTTGTAGTTACATGGGAGGGGGGGGCTCAAACGGGTAGCAATAATTGATTAACCATTATACCCATTTTTCTCGTCTCTCTTTATTTATAAATCTAGTTTTATTAAATATTTATATATATATGCCATAAAATTACGTACACTATATATATTTATTTATAATAAATTAAATAATTTATTTAGCAATATTTTCAATGTGAATCAGCAGATTATACCAAAGTCCGTTTGCATCAACCAACACGGTTTCGAGTGGCTTAAAGTGGACATGTAAAAGTCATATCATAAAACTACTGAGTGTCTGTTTGCCCATCTCTATCTATCTATCGGATTGATTGATTAATTTGTTTTTTACGGTTTATCAACCTATTAAATATAAAACATATTTTTGGATTGTAAGAATTTGGAGGCAAAAAATAATGATTTTCTGATACAAGTCTTAATAATAAACACATTTGGGAGGAGAAAAGAACACGATTGGAATTCGAACTCGACTCCCCGTTTTTCTTACTCCGATTCATTACACTACGCGTACATCGAAGCTTTCAACACCTGCGATTCACCAACGGTCACAAATCTAGATAATAATCAACTTCAACGTTTTATTTATTTATTGTGAAAGTAGTTGTGGGTTTTTTCAAAAGTGTAGGAGTTACTTTCTATAATGACATCACAAACCCCACAACTTTTTTTGTTGCATTTTGTGACCCTCTGTATATTGTTTTGTTTAAATTTGAATGAGGTTAATATATGTTTCAGGTTTTTAAATTGGATTTTGCTTTTAATTATTTGGGTTTGGTTTGGTTTATTTTGTTTTACGGCATATCAACCTCAATAGATTATTTAATGCGGACAACATTTTTAGGTTAGATTCGCATGAATAGAATATGTATTCTTTGGTTTAGATTGGTTTGGTTTATTTTGTTTGACGACATATCAACCTCAATGGGTTATTTAATGTTGACAACATTTTTAGGATATATTCGTATGAATAGAATGTGTATTCTTTGGTTTAGATTGGTTTGGTTTAATTTATTTTACGGCATATCAACCTCAATGGGTTATTTAATGCTGACAGCATTATGGCATATCAACCACAATGAGTTATTTATTGCCGACAAATTTTTTTATTGCTGGTAATATTTTGTTTTGTCAAAAATCTGTTTCTAATAATATTTTTTCTTCATAGTTGTATTGCTGATAATAATTTTTTTTCAAAAAAGGATTGCTGGTAATAGATAACTATTTGCCCATAGCTGGGACCCTAACAGGTGCTACCACCTCGGGTCAGAGCGGACCTGGGTTACACCAGCAAATAAGAGAGGGTTTCACGCTCTTAAAACCTCTTGATCAGAAGCCTTGCTGCTGGACTTAGTTTATTGTCTTACCCAGGAAGCGGATGTAGTTTAACCTCTTACCCAGGACGGGTTTAATTATTTTGGATGTTTTTCGTAGATTTTTCATTTTGGCATTCTTCTTAAGTACGTCTACATTTATTGTAATTTCCGTAAATGATGTTCTTATTGTATGTTGTGACGTATGCTAGGGTTTGTTCGACGTTATATATATATATATATATATATATATTTATTATATATATATATATATATCTATTATATTTCGAACATACATATTTCCGCTACAAAAATGCATTAAATGATGGTGAATTCATATTTGATTCGTTCTTATTGCATGCATGCATATATATATATATATATATATGTGTGTGTGTGTGTGTGTGTGTGTGTGTGTGTGTGTTATGGTGTAGAACCATAGAAAGATAACACGGACTCGGATATAAGGTTAAATAGTATATTCTCGGAAACGTAGTACAAAGGTAAATGTGGACTGGAGAATACTTTCTCTAACTGGTGTCCTGACTCACTCATTTACTCACTCTATGGTTACTACTCGGTGACCCTCACTCGGTGACTTCAGCTACTCAGAGTTGGTAGCCATATTATATAGGTGTGGAAGAGTCCATTTGTAAATAGGTCCCCACAACAGTATATTAGTAATTAAGAGTAAAAATAATATTTTAAAATTGTAGTTCAATATAAAGTATTCTAACCCAAACACTCCTTTTAAAAAGAATCTTTAAGTATACAAATTTAACGAAAAAAACGGAAAAAAAATGTTGTTAAAAAAAAAAATGTACGAGACGACATGCATTGAACGGATGTCAAAATTCGTTGAAAAATGCACCCCTACCTAGACTTAACCTCTTTTTCGAACGTTATTCATAAGTGATACAACAATAGTTAATAAAAATGAACATACTACCACCCCTGTCTAAATGATTAGGTTTCTCTGTATCTTTTTAAACAAAAATTATGAATGTATGTGCTTTAAAAATTCAGTAAATTTCAAAAATAAGTTATTCAAAAATTCGCTTGAAGATGAAACAGAACTAATGCTTTTAATTTAATTATATAATTGAATTTGAGGTTTTTAGTTTCTGTTTTTGAAACATGGTAATTCCTGTGTAGTGAAGGGACCATATTTTAAATCAGTTAATTTATAATATTTATGCTCTGTAAATTTATATTGAGCACTGTTCTGTAAAAATATAAATATCAATAAGAACACTGGATTATATATCTTACTGTTCTTTCTTTTTATATATATATATATATATATATATATATATATATATATATATATATATATATATATATTCGAGGATAACCGTCTAGTAGGGTGACTAGACTCTCGCCCAAGGACATTGGTGTTTGCTCAACCCCTACAGTGTCAACCTGTGGTTTATACTGCAACTATGCTACCTTAGTTACAGTTTCTGGGGGACAGCAATCTGAACAAGACCAGCACATTCAAACCCTCGCTCACGCACAGCTATCGACGGACCCTAAGTGTTCCCTCTACCCAATTTCACTCACAAGGCATGTCCCCGCTCGACATTCGAACCCACGTTCTAACCACTCGGCCATATATATATATATATATATATATATATATATATGTGTGTGTGTGTGTGTGTGTGTGTGTGTATGATTATTTGTAAACCTCCTATAATAGTAGAAGTATTAATTATCCTAAAATTAATTGCAAAATCACTGAATTATAAATTTATCGCTATTTCCATCGAAAATGTTTCAGACGAGTTACATTCCGCCAGTTCTTCACGACTAAGATCCGCCATGCCACGCCCATTGTAGCAAACCACCCTCATTCCATTAGTAACCTATTGATGAGATGTAAGTTCCACTCTACTAACATTCTACCTCAAGTGGCTCTCGGGGCTTGTACAGGGGAACATCATTGTAAAATAAATAATTTCCTGCTCCATGAAGGACACTCTGAATATTTTGAAAAAGCCATTTTGGACAAACTTTTAGAAAAAATATTATTACCAGCAATATATTTTTGTGAAAAAAATTATTAACAGCAATAAAAATCGGCATTAAATGCCCCATTGATGTTGATATGCCGTAAAACAAACCAAACAAAACCAAACCCTGAACTATCACCAGCAGTCACGATGAAGATATTCTCTCAGGGAGGCCTCGTGAATTGGGCGTTTGTTTGAACTTAAACTTTACACAGACTTAAGGTGGAACTTGCACATACGATTCTGGGATAATGGCCAGTTCCTTATAACGTTCCAGTAAGTATCTGACTGCTCGTGTTATCCTCTAACTTTACAAGAGCCAGATCAAGCCTAACATATCCTCATAATCAGGCCTATGTATCCTCATAAACTGTACCTCTTACTCTGTAACCCCCTACCTCGAGTGGCTCCCGGGCCTTGTAAAAGGTAACATCACTGTAAAAAAAAGGCGGGAATCTCTGTGTAAAAGGTTTGTGATCAGCTATTGCCATATTTCGGCGGCAACTGCCCAGCATTCCTGTCTCGATAGAGTCCAGAAGCATTTCCGAAAACCCTTGTAGGTGACAAACTATTTTCCACCCTACAACCCCTTTCCTCACAGACTAAATGTCGCAAGCCTCTCGCTGCTCTATCGCTATTTCCATTGAAAAGTATTCAGATTGAATGACATTCGTCAGTTCCACCAGTTCTAAACTTCATGGCTAAGACCTGCCATGCGAACCCCTCTCGCATTCCTTTCGTATTTCCTTGGTGAGATGTAAGTTCCACTCGATCAGCTTCTTCCCACAAGCTACTGCATTGTGGAACCGACTCCCAAGAGAATGCTTCCCCAATTGCGACAATCTTAACCTGTTCAAGTCTAGGATTAACCGTCATCTTCCACATATATCGTCATAAACTGTGCCTCTTACTTTGTAACCCCCAACCTCGAGTGGCTTGTAAAAGGTGACATCACTTGCGATCAGCTTTTTTATATATTACTAACAAAATATGCATTTACAACATGAGCGGGTATATACGGTTGGCATAGGGCTTATTTTAATTTTATAAAAACAATGTATATATTTCATTTATATATAAATATATAAGTAATGTTTTTGTTGATAATTTGTTAGGGGAAGTCAACATCATTTTTACGTCCTTAATTTTCTCTTCTAGTTACATTTGCTATCCATTTCATTTGTTGTTGCTATTGAAAATCCTGAAGGGATCCTAAAGTGATGTGGTTTCTGTTATATGGCACAGTCCTTTGTCTGTGAGTCTGTGGCATCAGCCGAAGACGGATGATCCCCTCTAAGACCTACAGGGTTCATTTTGCTAGCAGCTGTTTGTAATCATTGATCTGAGAAAGGCGTTTCAAGACATTTGATATTTTAAATTTTCTGAAGGAATTTCCTACAATGCATGACGTCCATATGAAAGTTTCGATATGACGAAGCTATTTCAGAACATGTCTTGGGTTTGTAGTAATTTGCTTTGTTGGACAAATGTGTCCGTAACACAGCCTATTCTGTGTTCAGTACTAAATTTGTTATAACTGATCAATACACCGTTGTATTTGAAGTGTTTAAGATGCGTTTTTTTATTAATATTGAGTGAATGTTTTGGAGTATCCTCATCTTTGTTCTTACTTGTGCCTGGTAGATTCAGATGAAGTTTTATTAATATTTAATGCATCTTTTCGACTGTCCTCGTTTTCATTGTTATTATACGGCAATAAAAGAGCCAGCCTCCATTTCATTCTTAGTTTCAACCCCGGGTTCTTTTATCACCGATCTTCAAATGACTATTAGTTACAATAAAAAGCAACAGATATAAAATGAAAGAATTTCGTAACCAAAGATTAATCGGCAACGCTAGGTAATTCGTATTCTTTTACTAGACCTAAATACTTCTGTAGCCTATAAACATAATCTGGGCGGCAGTCTCAGGTTTCTAAGAATGGCAGATGTATACATTAGAAACGACTTGTGCATTATTTACAATAGTTTATAGTGTTTCCCATTTGCAAGGACAAGCTTATGTCTCTTTTATGTCCATGACCTTTGAAACGCTATTAAGATGACAGTATCTGTTGTCGGCATTATCATTTTAATTGCTTCATTATGAGCAGCCGTTGTTTTAATTCAAGCATATTTGTCTCCGTAGACAATCTAGCGTCACTCGTTAAACAATTCTTTGTAGGAAACCATTTCAACATAGGTTATATTCTCACCGAATGCGCGAATATTATGGATTTGTGCCGGAATATTCTACACTCAATAAATATGACGCCTGTTACATTTAATTCGCCTATTCCCGGGAAAATTGGAAAGAAGCTCTTTATTTAATTCGCAGGCATAAGTTTGTTTTTTTATTTCACTCTCTGTATTTATGATGATATAATGTCAGGGAATTTTTCTTAAAAGATCAGAGAGAATATTACTTGGAATGTTGTTATTCTAACAACAAATAGAAATGATCTGGTTGACATAAGCAGATGAAGTATCCACGGTGTTGATGAAATAATTTTGTCTCCATTTCTACAATGATGAAAAATAACAAAAAATTGTTGGTAGAAATTGTGAGCTAATTAGAAAAGAAAGAAAGAAAGAAAGAAAGAAAGAAAGAAGCAAGCAAGCAAGAAATAAAGTAACACGCAAGCAATAAAAAAAAAAGAATGAAAAAAGAAAACAAAACAGACAAGAAATACAGATAGAATGACGCAAGAAAGAAAGAAAGAAAAGAGAAAGAATGAATGGAGAAAAAAGACTGATGGGTACGAATAACAACGAAAGCAAGACTAATGAATATTAATAAGAAAGAAAGAAAAAGAAAGAAAGAAAGAAAGAAAGAAAGATTGCTAAGAATAAACTAATATAAGACTGCCATTCGTTAATTCATTGAATATTTCTTTCACATCTGTTTTGGACATTCTACGGTGTATTTAGAGATTTTTGATAGAATCCAAAGAAAAATCTGCAATGTTATCAATCCTGAACTGGCATCTCAGCTACAGTCACTTTCACACACCCGTAACGTAACTTGTCCTTGCGTTTTTCTTAAAATATTTTCATGCTAATTGTTCTGATGAGTTTTCATCTTTGTTGCCTGAACTTTAGGAATTTAAATGCATTAGATTGCACTAGATTGTCAGTTAAGTCTCATCAAAAATTCTAAATGCATCTTCGAATCATATAACTAACCAGATAAACATACTGGTCCAAATAGTAAAGAAAATAATAATAATAATTTCCAATTTTTTAGAATTTCGTATCAGTCTAAATTCTTTCTGTGTCCCCCACCTGATATCATCGTCGATCAGACCATGAATCCATCCTGGGTATGACGATAAACTAAATCCGTGTCATGGCTAAGACGATAACAGCAAGGCCCTCTGATCAGGAAGTTTTGAGGATCATGGAACCACTGGTGTTCCCAGGATCACCCTGACTCGGGGTGGTAGCACCTTTTAGGGTACAAGCTCTGGACAAATAGTTGAACCCCCACCAAACTTATTTCTAAACACTATGATAGTCCAAAAATAGTTTTAATATCAGCAATAAATAATTTTTACCAGCATTATGTTATAACCAGCAATACATTTTTGAATAAAAAAATATTACCAACTATAAATTCTTGAAGAAAAATATTACCAGCAATGCATTTTGGGATAAAAAAAATTATTACCAGCTATAAATTCTTGAAGAAAATATCTGCAAGACATGTTTGAATAAAAAAAAATATTACCAGCGATAGTATTTTTGTTTTGTTAGAAATCCATTTCTATCAATATCTCTTTCCTCAGAAATATATAGCTGGTAATAGTATTTTTCCAAAAACGTATAGCTGGTTATAGCATTTTCCAAAAACATATAGCAAGCATATCTTTTCAAAAACGTATTGCTGGTAATATTTTTTCTTTCAAAAATTTATTTCTGGTAATAACTTTTTATTTATTCCTCTACAGTTCTATTGAAGTATCTTATGTGTATTTGTGATCATTGTTTTCCTGTTTGGTTCATTGAATTACTTTGTCTTTTAAGGTTTGTCTAGGTTTTTCCTTTCAAAAACACATTGCTGGCAACATTTAGTTTTCAAAAATGTATTGATGGTAATAATTTTTTTTTACAAAGAGTTTCTGGTATTAAAACACATTTTTACACTTTCACAGTGCTTTGACCCCAGTTAAAATTCTATTGAATAAGGTTTTGTTAAAAAATGTATGGCTGGTAATATTTTTCTTATTCTTTTTAAACGTATAGCTGGTAATATTATTTTTCAAAAATGTATAGCCGGTAATATTATTTTTTCAAAAACGTATTGATGGTAATATCGTTTTTCATAAACGCACTGCAGCAACATTATTTCTTCGAAGACGTATAGCTGGTGATACTGTTTTCCCCAAAACGTATAGCTGGCAATATTATTCTTTCAAAAACTGCCTTTCTGTTGGACGTAGTTTATCGCCATACCCAGTATGTGGATTTAATTTATCGCCGTACCCAGGACGTGGATGCAGTTTACCGTCATACCCATGGATGCGGATGCAGTTTACGGCCATACCCATTGACGCGGTTGCAGTTTACCGTCATACCCATGGACGCGGATGCACTTTACCGTCATACCCATGGACGCGGATACAGTTTACCGTCATACCCATGGGCGTGGATGCAGTTTACCGTCATACCCATGGACGCGGATACAGTTTACCGTCATACCCATGGACGCGGATACAGTTTACCGTCATACCCATGGACGCGGATACAGTTTACCGTCATACCCATGGACGCGGATACAGTTTACCGTCATACCCATGGACGTTGATGCAGTTTACCGTCATACCCATGGACGCGGATACAGTTTACCGTCATACCCATGGGCGTGGATGCAGTTTACCGTCATACCCATAGACGCGGATGCAGTTTACGGCCATACCCATGGACGTGAGTTCAGTTTACCGTCATACCCATGGACACGAGTTCAGTTTACCGTCATACCCATGGGCGCGGATGCAGTTTACGGCCATACCCATTGACGCGGATGTAGTTTATCTTCATACCCAGGACGTGGGTTAGATTGGGATTTCACTATTTGCCCATACCTGAGACCCTAACAGGTGCTACCACTCCGGGCTAGGGTGGACCTGGAAACACTCACAATTAAGAGGTGGTTCCACGTCCCTCAAAACCTCCCGATCAGAGGCCTTGCTGTTAAATGCTGTTTAACGTCATACCCAGGAAATTACCAGCTATAAATCCTTGAAGAAAAATATTACCAGCAATACGTTTTGAATAAAACAAAATTACTAGCTATAAATTCTTGAAGAAAAATATTACCAGCAAGTCATTTTTGGATAAAAAAAATATTACCAGCTCTAAATTCTTGAAGAAAAATATTACCAGCAATGCATTTTGGGATATAAAAGAATATTACAAGCTCTAAATTCTTGAAGAAAAATCTTGCCAGCAATACATTTTTGAATAAAAAAAAATTACCAGCAATGCATTTTTGGATGAAATATTACCAACAATAAAAAAAAACTTGTCGTCATTAAATAACCCATTAAGATTGATATGCCGTAAAACAAAACAAACCAAAGTAAACGAAATCACTCAATCCAAGGCCAAATAGATACTCATGGTAGGAGGCGGTTAATGAATGTGATGTGGAATATGAACGTAAGATGATGAAGCAGGAAATAGGAATTTAAAAATATGAGGATGTGGAGGATAGATAATGCTATATTTGAAAAGGTTAAGATTATAATGTTCGGAGAAGCGCGTCTACTCGGGTGTTTGTTGTCCCACAAAGTAACGGTCCATGGAAAGAAGCTGTTTGTGTGAAACGTTGTACTTGCAAATCGAATACAGCAGGAATGAGGGTGAATTAATACTATGGCAGCGGTAAGTTGGTTGAAAAGGTCTGAAATGGTGGAATGCAAAAAAAGGAGCTGATCTGAACTTTTGCCATTAAAGTATCAATACATTAATGATAGACTTACAATATTCCGTTCCATGAAAAATTAGCTATAGGTACTTTAAAGTATGTGCCACAAAGATGATGAGGTTTGCAAAAAAGCCAATCTATCACTCGATGTTGAGGATGATGGTCTTGATCTGTTTGCCTGTTAGTTGGGTCTGTGGAATCTGAGATGTCTATTGAAACCTATTTTTGCTTCAGATATCATTAGACATTAACGATTGGTTGTATTGGACGGCGGATTAGTCATTGCTTGTCATTTTCCTCCAGTTCGGCTGATCGTTTTCATTCGAAGATTGTTGTTCCCTGTCTAACAATGAATCTCCAGAGATTCCAGTCCATTGTACTGGATTCCCAACTGTTAATATCGATATTACATTTCTTCGTGTTTTGTTTTAAAACGTTCTTGAATCTGTTCTTTTGACCTCCTCTTTTCCGATTTCTTTCTTTGAGTTGAGAGTAAAAAGATTTGTTATGGTCACCGGTTATCATCCATTCACGCCCGATGCTTTTGTTGAAATATTTATGTTATTTTAGTGTTATTTTTGTCTATGTGTTCACTATCATTATTATTTAGTTTGGGAAGAAATAGTCTAATTTGGTAGTCTATGAGGTAGTTAGGAAAGCCATTGTTAACTAGTGTCTGTTTTGCATAGTTAAGTTCTTTAAAGAAGAGTAGCCAAATGCACGTCAACTACAAACAAGATGAATCTTCACTTAGAAATATCATATCCATTGCACCAACTGACCCGAACAAAAAAAATGAAATTAATTATCTACTATTAAAAATCTTAAAACAGCTAATCTTCTAAAAAATAACAACACACCAGCAAAATCAAAACTACAAAGAACGATTATTTATATTATTCGGACTATTGTCCTCATCTTTGTCGCCATATTTGTTACAACGTTTCTGCCCCGGCCTTCTTCAGGTGGTTGGAATGTCGGACTGAACCCTTTATTTCGCTCACTGGGGTAGACTGTTCTAGTTCCACGTACCATGTTTTTATGGATGTCAGTTATCAGTTATCTCCTGTTAATTTCCCTCTGAAAGTTCTCCACTGCCTTAACCGGGTATTGAACTCACACTCTTTGGGTCCTGTCACTGGATCTAACCAACGCCTTTATCCACTGTACCATGTGTCCTTGAGGACACCTGGGTATGAATTTCTGGGTATTATAAACAAAGAACGAACATTATATATGTTTTCAAATGCCGCTTAAGGAACTGAGTTCCTGATCAAACCGAATTCATAGATAATTACATAGGTCACACTACTATATGTCTATCTAAACGTCTTACGTTACGCAAATCCAACCACAGCTCAATTAGAACAAATTTAAGCACACATACACACGTGTGTGTGTGCGTGTGTGTTAATATGTTCTGATTAGAGAAGAAATGTTTGCTCAAATCGTGACTAC
>CAHIKZ030000196.1:870000-902500 GCA_903632075.3 Acanthosepion pharaonis | reverse complement strand
TTGGCTGGAAAAGTTTCTGATTGACTCATTGAAGGATTCCTGTTAGCCCATGCCTTAAAGAAAAACAAAGCTCACACCTTACGAAAGGCTTTATTAATATAAAATGTGTCTGCTCTTAGGTTGTCTATTTTCATTTTTTTACAAAAATGCTCAGTGGAAAATGTCGTGAAGCCAGTTCTGACCTTAGGTCTCTGGTCAGGACCTGGAAAGAAATGAGTGCACAACTGAAATCAAAGGAAATAAAACAACAATAATAATAATAATAATAATAATAATGTTAGGACTTAGGGAAGAGCTCGATTTACGAAAAGAAAGAGAAAAGACAGTGTTTCGACAGCATGCCTGTCTTCTTCATGTTATATTTAAAAATTGCATACAAGCATAAAAATATAAATATGCATGTTATTTTTAAGCATAACATGAAGAAGACAGACATGCTGACGAAATAGTGTTAAACATTGTTAAACATATTTAAACACCGTGTCCTTATTTTCTAAAGCTTACGACCACATCACTTTTAAACACCGCTTCCCGAACGATCACGAAGTTAAGCAAAGTCGAGCCTGATTAGTACTTAGATGGGTGACCACTTGGGAATACCAGGTGCTGTAAGCCTGGATTGTGAGGATGGTCTAATGGACATCGGTTCTAATTCCCGTTAGTTTTGTTCTATCTACAAATGCCGTTGGGAATGATATGAATCCATCTCATCTCCCCCAACTATGGGTTAATTAGTAAGACTTGCATCACTAGACCAAAAAACAATTCTTGAAATGTAAAAATATTTCCTGGCTTTAAATAACCTGCAAAGGGTTGACATGCCGTAGAGGGATCTCCTTCCGGTGGGATTGGCAAAGGAGTAGTGGGGAGTTTTCGTCGGAGTAGATACTGCGGTTGTAGTATCTGTTCCGTGCCTTGCGTCAGCGCCCCCCCACACACACACACACACCGTCCAACCGTTGCGTAACATCTGTTCCGTAGCGGTGGTATGACCGGCTAATACTCTTTCAGGCCAGCTTAGACCAGCGGACCGAGTGGAAACACTTGAGTCCCCACGATTAAACCGACCTTGTGTCACAACCTGACTCAGTGGCGGGTTTAGGTAAATCTCGGGTTGACAAGCAGTAGAAAATGAATCCGTTAATCAAGCAAAACGTTACAATTAACAAAAATTCATCTGAACATAAGACAAAAACAACAATCAACGATATGAATTCTTTAAATAATTCATTGAACATTAACAAGAATTTTTTTACAAAGAATCTTCACATTTAAAATGAGGAAAGTCTAAACGATTCATTGAATATTAACAAGAACTTTATTTACATTATTCGGACTATTGTCCTCATCTTTGTCGCCATATTTATTACAACGTTTCGGCCGTTGTACGCTCCGGCCTTCTTTAGGTGGTTTATCCACTGTGCCATGTGTCCTTGAGGACACATGGCACAGTGGATAAAGGCGTTGGTTAGATCCAGTGACAGGACCCAAAGAGTGTGAGTTCAATACCCGGTTAAGGCAGTGGAGAACTTTCAGAGAGAAATTAACAGGAGATAACTGATAACTGACATCCATCAAACATGGCACGTGGATCTAGAACAGTCTACCCCAGTGAGCGAAATAAAGGGTTCAGTTCGACATTCCAAGAGCGTACAACGACCGAAATGTTGTAATAAATATGGCAACAAAGATGAGGACAATAGTCCGAATAATGTAAATAGTGTACATAAACCTCATCTCAGAAATATAGACAGCTAGTGAAAGGCCGAAACGTTGTAATAAATATGGCAACAAAGATGAGGACAATAGTCCGAATAATGTAAATAATGTACATAATACCACATCTCATAGACAGACTAACAAGAACTTATCTCAAAGTTTCAGACAAAAACAACAATGAATATGTGACTACTTATAAAAATTTAATATTCACAGACCTTATAACGTCTGAAAAAACATAACAATATCTTTTTCGTTCTCCATTGAACAATATCAGAATTATGTGAGATCCAATGAAGATCAAAATCAGTCCAGTAGTAATTGTCTTCAAAACTATCTTGCTTCAAGCCAATATTCCCAGAACTTTTTTTTTCTGTTTTCTGTTTAATTCTTCCTTTTCTTCTCCTTTTCGATCTTCCCTCTACATCAATTCCTTCATGTATCTGTTGATTTTTCTCGTATTTCTCCATATCAGTGAATTTTTCATCTATAATTTTTTTTTAGCGATTGCTCGCTAATAGCAAACTTCAGTTATTCGTTTGAAAGCAACGACGTTTATTTACTGAGCTTTTTCGTTTATCATTGCTTTTATTGCTTGTATTTTGTTTGTATTTTCTTACCTTCGGGAGTCGAAGTTTGTTGTCTTCTTTATTTGACGCCATCTTATCTGTTTCTTCTGTCTATTCGTTCGCCAAATAAATATATATAATTACAAGTTACAACCTGTAAAGACCGTTTGCAACCTGCCTCCGGTAAGATCTCACTGACGCCACACACACACACACACATATATATATATATATATATATATATATATAAATATATATATATATATATATATATATATATATATATATATAGAGAGAGAGAGAGAGAGAGAGAGAGAGAGAGAGAGAGAATGGATATTCTTGCAAGATTTCTATTTGTTATATTTTTTAATCTAAGTACTTTGGGATTCGATCTTTGGAATTATTTAACTCCACGCATAAAATCTTTTGTAAATGAATAATTAATAAGCCTTTAATGATTACTACAACTAAGCCTTGTAGGTTTTAAGAATTCTGAGCCAAACTCCAAAAAAGACATTTTCATATAAAGCGACGAAATTTAGTAGATATTTTGTGTGACACCAATAGTACGAGATTACGATCAATGCAAAAAAATTTTTATGAAGGTTTAGACATTACACCTGTCTGGCTTCGTGGTGCCAAATGTTGTGACACTCTTCGGAAATGTATCAACCTTTTGCATGTTACTGTATATCGAAACATTCTTCCAGAATATAACAATATGTTCTATGGTAATATATGACTAGACAATATTCGAGAATGTAGTAACTATAATACTGTATGTCAAGACACTCTTCAGCAATGTAACAACCGTTTGTATAGTACTGTATGTTTCCAAATATGTTCTACACATTCACAAATTGACAAGATGTAAAAAAAAAACAAATAAATTTATAAGCTCACCTATTCGCTTTACTAATTCGTTTTCTACGACTTATCAACCCTTTGCAGGCTATTTAAAGCCAGAAAACATTTTTGGATTGCAAGAATTTTTTGTTCTAGATAATAATAGTTTAATGATAAAAGTCTTATGAATTAACCCATAGCTGGACTTCTAGATTCATACATTTTCGAAGGGTATATAACGAAGCAAAGAGGAACTGGGATTCGATCCCAAGCCATTACACCACCCGCACATCCAAGCTTACGGCAATTGGTATTCCCAAGCTGTCACCCATCTAGGTACTGACCAGGCTCGACGTTGTTTAACTTCGGTGATCTTATGGGGAGCGATGTTTAAAAGTAATGTAGCCGTAAGCGCTATGTAAGTAATTAATAGGATATTTGGATCAATTAAGTTTCCTCTTGTAAATAGAGAAAGCTACAAATTGAAACTGTTCTTAAGTAAAAATCTATACTTATTCCAGATTGTATTTGATGTGATGCGAGATGAATTAGAAGTTCGTCTCTAGTGTTAATTATGTAAACTAAATTTAGATCAATATCAGCATGTTTAACATAGCATAATATATATATATATATGTATATATATATATATATATATATATATATTGACTAATTTACAAACATTATGTCTGATTATTTATATAATAATCAGTTCATAGTCATGATTATTTTCCGTGGCAAGAAATGCTCTGTTCCAGTTATGTGCAAATAATCCATGGTTTGGAGTGACAATTATTAAGTCACCAAATTTCATTTCAGTTTCGTATTTTCCTTCCCAGGTATTTAAATTTTGGTATTTTCGTATCTCCGATTTGTAATTTGCATTTTGGGTACATCCTTTTGTTAACAACCATGCATTATGTCTTCCTGTATATGATGTTTAATCCTTTCTTCTCGCTTTCCTTCACTAACTTCTGTAAAAGTTTTTATAGTTTTCGTGTCTGCTATCAACATGTCATCTGCATACCTTATGGTGTTAAGATTCTGACCGCCAACAATGAATCTTGGTAGGATTTCTAATTCTCTCAGAATCGCCTCACCGTAGAGAATATATATATATACAGGGTGTCCATATATATACAGGGTGTCCATAAAGTTCCTGTGCACTTTAAGAAATGTATAATTTTATTTGTATTTACGATAGAAATAATTTGTAAAAAGGATTAGAAAGAAGTAAATCTATATTTTTTAACCTTTTATTGAAATTTTATTTAAGTTTTCACATGTCCTCCATCATTACCAATACAAAGGGTAATACGATTTTGCAGTTCACGGAAAACATTTGCCAACTGATTTACAGTAATGCCTGAAATCACATTAGTTATTTTAGCTATACTTAAAACTAGGTACATTAAACTTTATAACATTTTTTACAGATTATTTCTATCGCAAATACAAATAAAGTTATAAATTTGTTAAAGTGCACCAGAACTTTATGGACACCCTGTATATCAATATATATATATATATATATATATATATATATATATATATATATATATATATATATATATATACTACTATTATTATTATTATAAAAGATTATAATAAAACATTTTACATCGCTACACAAAAGCTTTCATGTTTCAATACTATCATTGTACTTCCTCAGGCGATGGTTGGTAACTTGTGATAAAAATGATAATTTGTGATGAAAATGTTTTGTTTTTAAATTTCCCTAATAAATCATTTTTATTACAACTTACCAACCATCGCCTGAGGAAGTACAATCATAGTATTGAAACATGAAAGCTTTTGTGTAGCGATGTAAAATGTTTTATTATAATTTCTTATAATAAAATTATTATGATAATATTTTTCTCTACCTTGTATTGAGCACTTTTTTAAAAGTAAATGCTACAGACTGCATTTTTACTACATTTGTTCTTATTTAGTATATATATATAAATATATATATATATATATATATATATATATATATATATAGAGAGAGAGAGAGAGAGAGAGAAGGAGGGAAGGAGAGAGTGACTGAGAGTTAACGTATAATTTGTTTTTGTTTCATGCGTAAGTTCAAATGTCTTACCTCTTGTTTAGTTTTTTCTTTACAAAACCACAAATCCCGGGATTATTGAGCTCGCGTATTAATAAAGCATCGTCGATATATCGGAAATATGCTGATTTCTTTTTTCAGGATAAATATATTGGAAAAGGCCAATTTATAGAAATTTGAAGACAAGCAATAACAACTCTTTTTAACTTCTCCATTATCCTAATTATTGTATATTAGATGCTATGAATAAAGCTTACAAAATCAGCAAAAAATAAAAATAAGACAAATAGCTTTGATAAAACCAGGCACTTAATACTACTAAAGAGGCAGAAATATTTCGTTAGAAACAAACATAACTGAACTGTTATATGATATCTGTCCTCCTGTATGGCAGTGAATGCTGGACAGTCTCCTCAAAAATGAGGAAGAGATTTTAAGCAACAGAAATGTGGTTTTACAGAAAGCTGCTGAACAACGACGAGGTTTTGGAGAAAATGGAAACAAAAAGGAAACTTATACTTAACATCATGAAGAGACAGTTGAACTTTCTGAGGCACATATTGAGGAAGTGGACTTGGAAAATTTGGTAGTAGACATATTGAAGGCAAGAGGGACAGAGAAAAACAACGCATAACATACTTAGTGAGCTTGAGTCAATGGATGGCCGAACTTGGTTTAGGAGGAATAGCAAAAAAAACAAAATTTATTAAGAGCTACAAAAGACAGGAAATTGTTGAGCGCCATGAAGGGACGCCCTGAAGGGACACGACACATAAAAAAGAACTAGAACTAGAATTACTGTCTCTTTCAAGTCTGTAGTGTACTGTGTGATTTGAACTTAAAAATTAAATCAATGTAATCTCTTTGGTTGATGAAGGTAAAAGAGGCCTCGAAATAACATTCAATGCCAAATATATCACATACAGTTTTTTTACCTATAATTATATCGTGGCGTTCGCATGGTCTAGTGATTTTCTGTTTCAAATATATAAATACAATGGCATCAATATGGCCATCTTTATAAAACTCGACAAAATAACCTAAATCTGCCATACAGTTCTTTCCGACGTAATAATACCAGTGGCAAATGGACCAATCACAATAGCTGACTTCTCTGTAAGACACTGAGTGCAAAGTATATTCTAGCTTAGTCTGGAGTAAGAAACATACTAAAGACAATAAGTTAATTTGTTAAAAGAAATAATCTAATGCTTTATCAGGATAATGCATACGTTTAAATCATTAGTTTAGCGTATTTATCAGGGATTGTCATTCAGTTCCCCATTTAATCAGATCTTTAATTGAGTGACAGAAATGACTTCAACTCGGAACAAATTTCAACTCGGAATTAATTTCAACTCAGTTTAAAATGAAAGTTATCAATTTCCGTGAATTCCTAAAAAAATGCAATCAGTGTTAACTTTTTAATTAGGCATTAGTTCCGAGTTGAAATTAGTTCCGATTTGAAATTAGTTCCGATTTTAAATTAATTCCGAGGTGAAATTACTTCCGCGGTGAAATTAGTTCTGAGTTGAAACTAGTTCCGAGTTTAAATTCATTCTGCACCTCAATTTGTTCCGAGTTGAAATTAGTTCCGAGTTGAAATTAGTTCCGAGTTGAAATTAATTCTTCATCCCCTTTAATTAATTCCCTATGTTAAACAAAAATAATTACCTATTGTGAGCAGTTGAAAAAGATAAAAATAACTTTAGAGAGAATAAGACTGTTAAGTGATACGAGTTATCTCCCTTAAGCATGGGAAGTGTAATGAAAGCCGTCTACCCGTTTGCACTGGATAAACGGGATTGATTAAAAATTCCAAAAAACTTACCGAGAGCGAAGACAATTGAAGAAAGTCCCACAATCAAAATGAAGAGACGTTCAAATAGAAAAGCCTATTATAAACAGGCAGCTTATTTAATTTATAAATTTCTCAGTGACATTTAGCACACCATGGACAAAGAGATGCTCAATCTTTTTTTTTTTTTTTTTACAATGATTCTCACCAGTACAAGGCTCAAAAACCACTTGAGGCAGAGGATTAAAGAGTCAGACACACAGTTTACGACGATACGTTGGGGAAGGTAACGGTTAATCCTAGACTTGAACAGGTTAAGATTGTAGTGATCGGGGAAGCATCTACTTGGGAGTCGGTTCCATCTTCGATATATGCCACGCCTGTTCAGCACGTATGTCCCTTCAGCAGATTTATATGTTATCTGCTAATTGTCAAGAGAAAAAATCCTGGAAAAATAGTAGAGTGATTTCTTTCACTAAAACTGGCTGCCAACCAAGACTGAAAAGCCGAATCAAACATTCATTTAATCTATTGAAGATGAGAAAAAAACATTAATGCATTCTTTCCCAAAGAGATCTGTGAGAAAGTGAATGCAACGGTCGAGGCAAAAAGTTGAACACGGGTCGTCGACTTCACTTTCCATGCCAATGACCGTTACGTTACCGGCACATCCATAGAAACCCGGAAGTAATATTGCCGCTATCATATATCCTGGATTTGATCAATTTGTTAGCTTTTTACAGATTATCAACCCTGTGTGGGTTATCTAATGCTGAAACCTATTTTGGATTGAAAAATATTTTTTCGACTTCATATTGTATCATTTTTTTTTCATAACAATGATTTATTTTCAAATAAATGTCACATTATTTAACCTATAGATGGAGAGAAGAGATGGATCAATAATTTTCCCAATATTTTCGTGTAAATGATTTCCAATTTCAAGCCTATATATTATACCACCTGTATATCCTGGCTCTAAAATTGCTTTTCCCAATTATTATTTTTTCCCGATTATTATTATTTTTTTTCAAATGCTCTCATTGTTTTTCTTTCTTTCTTTTTTTCAGTCATAACTTAATCAAGAATGGATTATGTTCGACCCTGCTGACAGTAGAAAACGACGTGGTTTGGTAGCAGTCCAAGCTTTGGGTTACCAGTCACAAGAACGCTACCGAAGAGAATCTATTCCAAAATCAGGAATAACGGTCAAAAGACAGAAAAATACCGAATTCCGAGAACTCTGATTTGTTGGAAATGAAGGCGAAGTTCCAACATGCCGGTGCTTGGTCAAGGCTTGAAATGAAGCCTTTTAATACTTCTTGGATATTTCGATACGCTTTTAGCATGTCCCTATTCCAATCAATGCTTCATTCTTCATGGTTAACGTTCAGTTCGTCTCTTCCGATACTGATGCTGGGACGTGCAAAAATGTCTCCAAAAACTCTGGTTCGTTTATTAAGGAATGGACCCTCATCGAAGACTCGCAACGCGAACCTCAATGTTTCTTGTCTCTATTTCCTCTTGCTTCTATGGAATCTTCCGTTATTATCTGCCTCATTACCGTCATCGCCGTCGGCGTCTCCGTCGTCAAAGCCGAAGACATCTGACGCCGCCGCTTGTCTGACCGAGGTTGACTACATGGGCATTTATGCCGTCAACTGCAGTAACGGCGGACTGAAGCGAGTCCCCCAGGATTTGCGTGCCAATTTGTGGACGCTGGATTTGAACCACAATCGAATCTTTCTCGACATTCCCGTCATGCAATTCGCCAAATATGAGAGCCTTCGAAAGCTGTTGCTGCGAAACAACTCAATCGCAGAGATTCACACCAACGCTTTCACAGGATTGGTCAGTTTGATCACACTGGATCTCCACAGCAACAAGATCACCGATGTCCCGACAGAGGCCTTACGTAGCCTGCCGGCTTTGCAAACCCTCATCTTGAGCGCCAATAGCATTCAACATATTGGAAAGGGGGCTTTCCCTGACCTACCCTATTTGGCCGAATTAAGAATCGACGGAAATCACTTGTTTATAGTTGATGACTACGCCCTGTCGAGCTTAATCAATCTACAGCACCTCAGTATACAAAACAACGCTGTAAAGACTTTATCAAATATGGTATTCCATAATTTTGGTCGTGGTCTCCTCTCGTTAGATTTGTACAATAACCCCTGGTTGTGCGATTGCCATATCCGTTGGATGAGAGATTGGATAATCAAACGGCAAATTCACTGGGAGAGTAATACAAAGCGACCCATATGTGCTGGGCCTTATACCAATAAGGACAAATACTTCACACTTGTACCAAGCCGTCATTTTGCTTGCAAAGTTATAATGTACTCAAGCGGTACGTCACTCACGTTGCAAGAAGGCCATAACGTTAGCCTTATCTGCAAGTTATACTCAGACCCACCAGCTGAAATTATGTGGTTACGTAACGAGGAAAAGGTAACCAGTGGTAATGGGCATTATGAAATCGCTGAGTATGGTGATGTCATTAAAAGCTTGGCACTTTTTATCAAGGGTTTCAGTAAGGAAGATGCCGGTTTATATAAGTGTCTTGCAAAGAATCCCATCGGGGTTGATTCGATAACTTACACCTTGAGTCTTGACGCGGACAATCCCAATAGATTGGCTCTTGAAATGGAAACACAAGGTTCAATATTCGGTGCTAAGGCAGCTATTATCTTCGCCGCTGTTGTTGTCCTTGTAATCATTGTTTTACTGACGATTTTGCTCGTGTTTCGACATATGAGAAACCAAAGGAAGCGACAGGAGAAAATCCGATTGACTATAGAAGATTTCTTTGACAAAAACGCTACTGCAGGACGTCAAGAAACGAAAATGAGGGGTCGCGCAAGTGACCAGATCGAAACCGGTGAGATGGACCCTCTTTATGAGACTGTGGCCAATGAAGGAAATTATGTGTCGTTTAAGTCTGATCCAGTCGACTCGGAGGACGTTTCCCAACTCTATTCGCCCAGCACTGTAACGACCCATATGAATGACTCACAGTCCGACTTAGAACCAAACAACGCATCCTTTTGGCTTTCAGAATCCGCCTCGCCCCTTCTTGGACCGGTATCGGATGATCAAAGCACCCCTCTGTATCAAAACAATAACAATAGTCATCACCTCAGTCTCAGGGGGAATAAACAGCGGGAAGTGCCACTGACAACCTTCCCCCGTACGGCCGTCGGGTCTTATTCCTCATTCAAGACTGGCTCCCCTCGTTTCGTAGCTTCTAACCGTCGTCACCCGAACAAAAATAACAATCGTCAATTGCAACAGCAACTGGCCAACGATCGACAGCAGTTCCACCAACATCACCATAACAAAAACAATAACAATAACAACAACAACAACAACGACGACGACGAAGAAGAAGAAGAAGAGGAAGAAGAGCATCATGTCGTTGTAGAAGCTGTCAACAACGACAACCAATTTCATCTCAGCAAACTGAACGGGAACAACAACAACAACAATAACAACAACATCAATAACAACGTCGGAGGAGGAGTTGGAAGCATTCGGCTGAAGAGCAACACACTGGGCCGCGATCAGCTGTTTTCCAAACTCTACAATAACAAGCAGAATCCGAATTTTGTATATAACGCGTCTTACTCGGCTTATGACCCGATCTATAACAAGCCCCCGTCGAAGGGGCAGCCGTATGCTTATACATCGCTACCGTGCGAAGCGGATTCGAAACAGAGTTTGTCGACCTACACCTCCCCGCAGTGCACGCCGAAAGACGAGAAAAACAAACGGTGCTCTTCACTTGGAAACGTCGGCATTGGAGACCTCGTCCCGCCAAGGAAGCCACCAAGGTTCTACAGCAGGTCGAGCATGTCCGCTCAATCAGCGGGGGATCTTGATGATCCGATTTCGTCTCCTTTGCCGGGATCCACCGATGAGTTCGGAACCGCCGTATGAACAAGTAAAATTACATATTGAATATATATATATATATATATATATATATATATATATATATATATATATATATATATATATACATATATATACATATATATATATATATATATATATATATATATATATATATATATATATATATATATATATATATATATATATATATAATTTTATAGCAGAGAAAGCAATTGTTAAGATCAGTGTCAAAGAAAAAGGCAAAAAAAAAAAATCAATATTTAATCCAACTTAAAATTTATTTTTAAAAAAATAATGAATATATATATATATATATATATATATATATATATATATATATATATATATTTGGTAGCCTCCGCAGTACACTTGTCTCAAAAAACTTTTTTACAAATGAGAAAAATTAGAAATCATTTTAACCCAACGTTGGTACTGTGTGGTATGGCGTCAGTAAGGAGTCATTTGATTTTTCAAACGCCCCATCTGAAGTATTAGTGTTATACCATTTAGTTCTTAATTATATATATATATATATATATATATATATATATATATATATATATATATATATATATATATATATACTGTCTTGAATGTTCTTTCTGATTTTTACACATATATATAAAAATAAGACAAAAACGCAGGAGTGTCTTTTGTAAAATAAAAAAATAAAAAGGCCATTATTAAAAAAAATGTTTCAAGTGTTTCCAATATGCAAAAATAGGTTTCATTTTATTTTCAGTAAGCTAAAAAAAAAAAGCTTGTAATTCACGCAGATATGAATAGAACAAAAAATGATTTGAAGTTACTTGACTAATTAAGAAAATTTTACTTGCCACTTACTAAATGTGAAGGTTAATATTTTGACGGGTGATCAAATACTCCACAGTACTAACGGAGGGTTTATACTTACGATAAATCGATACTTCATACTTATAAGTTTGTTAGAATTTTAAGATTTTCATTTTAAATTCAGTTGGTTTTTATCAAAAAATCACGCTATTAAGTTTTAGTTAAGTGAATCAAAAATAAAGTTCGTCAAAAGTCGAACAAGCACATCTTATTCTCAGAAGTTATTCTTAAATAGACAACTGCCTTTCTAATTAAGCTACCGTCATCTAAATCTAACCATATAGTTCTTGTTTCTTTTCATCAAATGCTTCATACGCTGCCATCTTTATTTACATAGACTAGAAGTACAAATAATCACTTGTTTCCGCAAGATGTCTTACAAATTTTCTGGAGCCGATCTCTGACCCGGGCACAGATTTTCCGAAAAAGAACCTTATTTTCATTTTTTTTCCTAAAAGTCGTTAATGATATTATTTTTTTCGTAATTTATCGACGATTCAAAGAAAACGTTTGGCGACGCCCTATGGTAAAATCCAGATTTCAGCCCAGGTAAAACGGAATATGTGTGAGACATTTAACTGATATATTGTGAAAAGATTAAAACAGTTTATACTCCTAAAAATCACAGTATAAATATGCACCTACTTTGAGGCCCCATATATATATATATATATATATATATATATATATATATATATATATATATATATATATATATACAATGATGTCACCTAATAAATAAAAGTAAAATAGTAAAGAACTGTAAGAAAGAAAAGGAAACAATTTAATCCGGATGCGAATTCATACACACACACACACACACACATATATATATATATATATATATATATATATATATATATATATATATATATATATATATATATATATATATATATACACACACATTTGTATATGCATAATGCATACACATATAAACATGGACACATATAATGGACGGTTCGTAACTGATGCCTACAATTTATTTACACATAAGTGACAACAGATACAGGGAAGAACAACGACACTGCTGGATCGAGCAAGTTTTCAGCTACAAAATCATTTTTTTCACTTAATCATATCAGCGAAGAAATTTTCAGAACAAAATGTCCGTGTAATGCATCTTTCATCGGTCCGAACGTGGTTTGTCATACACATAGCTGTTACCAGTGTTGAAACGCATTGCCCACTGCCTAACTGTGTTCACATCCACAGTCTGGTATCCATAAACGCTCAGCAAGTGTCGATTCGTATCAATTACTATAATTTTTTTTTTCCGCATGGAATAATCCAATGACAAAACTCTATTTTGTGCGCACGTTCAATCCATACGCCGATTTGCCAGGCTGCCTCTCAGCTGCTATCTGTAAACAGGTAAAAAAAAACGAAAATGATGGGTTATAGTTGGTAAGTTACAACTTCTCCTGGCTTTCTATCAAAATCTGCCTCTGATGTCGTGGGCCAGCATAATAATGAATGAGGCATTATTTCGGAACCAAACCCCTATATGTGAACTGAAACATTTGGACTGGGAGCGGGGAGGGGGGGTGAAATGAATTCATACTCATAAGAATAAGATAGAAATGTCTCAATCTTTTCTGTGTTAATTCGAATTCTATCATGAAATTCATTAAAAAAGAAGAATTTTACACATTTTACTTAAAATTTTCTTAATTATTCACAACTTCATCGAATCCCGCTTTATTCTTTTTTCAAATTCCATTTTTCTCAGTCTCCCTAACCACAAAATAAAAGAAAATAATTTTTTATCAAAACACATCGCACTTTCAATCCTTTAAAACAGTGGTTTGCAGATTTGCAGATCTTCCTCCCCTTGCGGTCCCAGTTTTTCTCAATACCTCCCCATTTTCAATAGTCATATAGTCATTTTTTTCCCTATTATACTTCTGACTAAAATTCCTTCTCTGGTTAAAATTCTTACCCATTTAGATTTTAAATTCCCAAAGTGTTTCCGTTTGGATTTCCCTGCTTTAAAACAGAAAGAAATATCTAAAACATTTTTAAAAGCTTTTGCTAGAATTTTTTTTTTTTTCTATTTTTCTTTTTATGTCAAAAACCGCTTTTAAAAAAAAATGACTAAACGATGATTTTTTTTTTTTTTTTTTTTGACAAAAAGGAATCATATGTCCTTAAAACTTTACCCCCTTTTTTAACTTGGGGATGTTTTGATTTGCTTCCACTTCATTCATTATTTCTCTAATATCTTCCCATTTTTATATCAAATCGCCTTGTCTTGGGCCTGCGTGCTTGCAGAGGGAGTTGCTTATTTTTTTATTAACACCAGAGTTCGCGGTTCGAACCCAGGTAAAAGCTAAGATTTTGACTGCTGATTTTCAAGGCCCCACCATTTGGAAGAGTGTCACAATACATCTTCCTTTCTCTGGATTAAACTCAGGATACTAACAATCCAGATAAAAACCCAGAATTTTTACTGCTGATTTTCAAGGTAGGCATGGCCTCAATTTTTTTTGTGGGGATAGGTGCAAAACTTCAACAGATTCGTTTTCTAATGTACGAATATATTTTTACTGAATATCTAGAACAGGCTTTGTGACAGAGATAATGGTGAGTTCCCCATCAGCGCTAAGGTCAGCGTTCGAGCCTAAATAAAAGGCCAAGATGTTGATGTTCACAGCAGAGATAAGCTCGAAACATTTCCTTTTAAAGACATATCCCTTCCTGATATAAACAATCATGGCTCTCCACAGATTCCCTTTCTTTGTTATCTTTAAATTACCATAAACTCTTGGGAAAGATAGTGGAGTAATTTCCAGTTGTCCGTCTCTTACACTGGCTGCCATCCAAAGCTAGAGAGCCCTGTCTGTCCATAACGAGAGGGGAAAAGAGATAGGTTCATGTCTTTCCCCAGGGATTTAGTGTGAAAGTGGATGTAGGAGGCATGGCGATAATTTGAACTCGGCTGGTTAACTTTATTTCTCACACCGATGACCGTTCAATTTCACAAACAGTCGTTACCTTTTCCAAAACCGATTGAAGGTTTTTTCGAGCACTTATAATAGATCAGCCCTCCCTTAAATTTTCTCTATCACTTGTAGTTTCCTGATACCCACATCTGTCTACTCTCTGAGAGTTTTCTTCCATTTCTTTAGATTTTCTTTCTTCTTAGCCCCAAGATACGGTGCTCTTTCAAGGGAGTTTTTATAGGTCTGTCGGATCAAGTAATATGCCATTTCCGCTTTTTCATGATGGTTAGGGCCTTATAATTGGGTCCGATGGTTTAACTGAGCTTCTTAAAGAGTTCTGCATTGTCAATATTGGAAAAAATCTGATTTTTATGGCTTCTTCTATGTTTCTGAGATTTCAAGCATAAAAATACAGATGTGATTAGTTAACATAAAGTCTCATGATGATATAACTATCACCGTTTTCCTTTGATAGAGATAGACAAGATATATGTTGCGAGGGATAAATTGTCGTCTAAATTACGCAAAAAAACAAAAACAAAAAATTTAAACAGCACTAACATCTCATTTTAACAGATATATTTACCAAGAATGCAAAAAAATATATCTTGAAATACTAAAGAGTAAACCACGGCCTCCAGACGACATAGGAATCTCCTGCAACTCTTCTGGACGGTCTCTTTGTTTAAGTTGGTGAATGCTGCCATAATCCTTACCTTCAGTACATCTTTGGTGTTACAAGGAGTTTTGCTGGTCTCTCGCTCAACTTCACCCCACAAATAATAATCGAGGAAGTTGCAGTTTTGAGGATTTAGCTGGCCAGATGTAAAGGGCATTGTGGTCGTATAAATTATCTGATAGCCATGACGGGGTTCTCCTGCTTGTGTTCCATGGTGCACAGTCCTCTTACCAGGCATAGGGTATTCCAGAAGCCACTCTTTCAACCCAGGACAGCACTATCTCCCCAAGGCGCTTGATGTGGACCTCCGTATTGAGTCTGAGGGCCCGTGGGAAGATGAATAGAAACATAACGTCACCATCACATGTAATCACACCAAACACAAATTCCACAGGTTTACAGTCCTATCCTGTTGAAAGACCGGTTCTCGTACTGCTAACGTAGCTAAGCAACGTTGACCCTGGTCAGTAACTAAATGGGTGATCGCTTAGTGCGGTAAGCGTTGACGTGCGCGTGGTGTAATGATAATAACCTGAAAAAGATTGATAAACAGTAGAAAACGAATCAATCAACCACCAATCAATCAATCAATCAATATATATATATATATATATATATATATATATATATATATATATGATCTGATCGCAAAAGCGTGAAACCCAGGGTTACAAACTCATATCCATACAATTTAGTATGTTAGCTCTATCACTGATATTGAGCTCTTTCCATTAAGTACCACGGATATATATATATATATATATATATATATATATATATATATATATATATATATATATATAATATATATAAAATGAATACAAAAGCTAAACTAAACTTCTAAACTAACGTATATATATATATATATATATATATATACACGAATATATATATATATATACACGAATATATATATACATTCGTTTTCGTTCTCTTTACATTTGTATATATATATATATATATATATATATATAAAATGAATAAAAAGAGAAAAATGGAGAAATTATTGTTAGACGACGACTCGTTTCATCCTCTGAGTACTTTATCAAAGCAATGTAAGATTTATTATGTTGCACGTGTTTAAATACAAAAACAAGAATGTCACTGGTTTATCAAGGCTTTTAAATTTGAGAATGTTCATGAATGTTCATCTGGTAGTAGATAGATAAGTTAAAACATATGGAGATCACAATGCGTCGTAATTTAAAGTGTCAAAAATTCATCCATCGCATACCATAACAATCTAATCACAATTTAAATAATATTCATATAAAAAAATCTTGAAAATTGCTCCCTTACTATTTGCCAGACTTTGTATTATGACTCTTTGTGTCCTCCACATGTTTTGTCTGACCTTTCAGCCACCTGAGGCGCATTCATGAACGTTCTCAAATTTAAAAGCCTTGATAAACCAATGACATCCTCGCTTTTGTATATAAACATGTGCAGCATAAATCCTATTTATCCTTGATAAAGACCCTCAGTGGAGGAAACGCGTCGGCTAAAAAGAGTTTTCCACTTGCCTCTTTTTATTCATTTTCTCCCTTTACAGAATGCAGATACACGCGATCTAAAAATAAATCACACACACACACACACACACACACACACACACATATATATATATATATATGATGTCATACATTATAAAATGGACAAAGTCCGACAATTATTTTAAGACATTTTTATATATAAAATAAATCAATAGATCTTCAGCCAGTTCACCTTGATGATCCTATGCGGTGAAACCTAGGTAGGTAGTATCTGGCTCATTAGGATTTATTTATTTTACATTTGCTCTACTAAATATATCGAGCACTCTTCGTTTTAACTTGTTACTCGCTGGGGTGTTTTTCTTTGTACCAGAGATTTAAGGTACTCGACGATTTCTTTCGCCCTGTTCGGAGGTTTCTGGTGCTTTCTTTTTTCTTTTCTTTTTTTTTTCTATTTTTCCTCGGATGCCATTTTATTTGAAAATTGTGCTATCCAGGTTTTTTCACCTACCGAGTTTAAATAGATTTACATTAAACATATATTCTAAATTAACTAATTTAAAAATATGGTTCCTTCGCTACACAGGAATTACCATGTTTCAAAAACCAAAGCTAAAAACTTCAAATTTAATTATATAATTAAATTAAAACCATTAGTTCTGTTTCATCTTCAAGTGACTTTTGGAATAACTTATTTTTAAATTTACAGGGTTTTAAACGCACATACAATTCATAATTTTTTGTTTCCAAGGATACAGAGAAATCCAATCATTTCGACAGGGGCGGTAGCGTGTTCAATTTTATTAACTATTGTTGTATCAATTATGAGTTACGTTCGAAAAAGAGGTTAAGTTTAGGGAGGGTAGGGGTGTATTTTTCAACGAATTTTGACACCCGTTCAACGCATGTCGTCTGTTTTTTTTATCAACGACAAAAAGTTTTTCGGCATTTTTCCGTTAAATTCGTACTTGTATACATAAAGATTGTTTCTAAAAGGGGTGTTTGCGTTAGAATACGTTATATTGAACTACAATTTTAAAATATTATTTTTTACTCTTAATTACTAATAGACTATATTTCTTTTTAAAACAAATAAATGTAATAGAATTACTTAAATTATATAAAAATTATTAGTACATATCAAATATAAGTATGTATATTACCAGCTCCCATAATTCCTGTGCAGCGAAGGAAGCATATCTTTAAATCAGTTAATTTAGAATATTTATGCTCTGTAAATTTACATTGAGCACTGTTTTGTAAAAGTAAAAATATCAATAAGAACTCCGGATTATATATCTTACTGTTCTTTCTTTTTTTTTCACACACACACACACACATATATATATATATATATATATATATATATATATATATATATATATATATATATATATATATATATATATATATATATAATTAAGAGAACGCAAAGCTCTTTGAAGAAATCGGTACTATGTAATGACTGGCATTTTTACACCTTAATCAATCACCATACCAGGTAATGAGCCGCTTCGGTTCTTCGATGATCATAATTTTTTTCGCCCTTCAATCACTCGACGCTTGATGTGCAAAACCGCTAATCACCATGCTGTGTTGAGTTCCGTCTCAACACTGGTTATATCTTCAAAAGCCCTTTTCTCAATATTGGGTGGAAAAAATCGAATATAAATTAAATTTATCTGTAAAATAACAATAAGAATATAGACACGAGGAAAACTTTTCTTTACCAACGTGTTTCGTCCTTCGAAGGACTTTATCAGGGCAAATGTAAGGATTTTCTTTTACAACAGTTATTTATGAACAAAAGTAAAGACAACGTTTTTAAAATGTTTACAAATTTAAAAACGCTCAAATATTTTAAGGCTAATTGTGAAAGTCAAAGTAAACTATGGAAGATGCTAAGTAATGTAATTTAATGCCTAATAAACGAAAGTGTGTAAATGTTATTGTTGTTGTTGAATTTTTTCCTTATTTGTTATATATATATATATATATATATATATATATATATATATATTAATGTAATTATAATTTATTATTTTATTTTAATTTGATAATTTAAATTGATTTTATGTATTTATTTATTTTAAATAAGAGAAAGTTTCGATTTTAATTTTTTTTTTGAATATGGATGAAGAATGTTGCCTTGGAAATGGGGTATATATTTTAGGAAAGGAGATATTTGAAAAAGTCTGGGGCGAAGGTTAATATTTTGACAAGATTCAATAGTGGTACTATCAAAATCTTTCTGTCTCTTTTAATAAGTGTAGCATTCTTTAAATCCTCCACAGTTCACCTTGGCTTACACAATTAGCTTAAAGAATATTTTTGAACGTTTTTAAATTTAACAAAAAATTAAAAACCTAACAATGCTTTTACTTCTGTTTATAAATAGACGTTGAAAAATAAAAATCCTTACATTTGACTTGATAAAACCCATCAGAGGATGAAATGCGTTGGTAAAGAAAAAGTTTTCATTTTGTCTTTACATATATATATATATATATATATATATATATATATATATATATATATATATATATATATATTATTATTATTATTTATTCGAAAATTATAACATAAATATGTTATAAAATCATTACAAAGATAGCCATTTTGATTGATTTGAACCTTTTAAAACCCTTTATTCTACATTCAACACCATCACTTGAGAAGACACCAGAAGTGTTGAAAGAAAATGACTATTTTTGTAGTGGTTTTATAACCTATTTATGTTATAATTTTCGAATAAATAATTATATTTGCTCTACTCTGTATTGAGCACTCTTTAAGAATAGTATTTGTTGGTTATTGGAATTTATTCCGTATACACCAATCCTATACTTGGGTATATATATATATATATATATGTGTGTGTGTGTGTGTGTTGTTTGTGTGTGTGTGTGTGTGTGTGTGGTTGTGTGTGTGTGGGTGTCTGTGTGTGTGCGCGTGTGTGCACACATATATATATATATATACATACACGTATATACACACACACACACATATATATATATATATATATATATATATATATATATATATATATATATATATATAAGATATGACTTGAGACGTGTTATGTTTCTGATCTAGTCTGTTTAATTTGAACTTGGTCTCGAGAAACACATGAATACATTTATTCTTCCTCCAGCTATGGGTTAAATAATGGGTCAGACTAAGTTTTCTAAGACTCTGAGATAAGCAATTCTGATTTCAAGAAAACGTGGAGAATTCAACAGGAAACCACTCTATTGCAAGCAGTCATGGCAGTTCACAGATAATGAAGGTGGTGAGGGTCATGATTATTTATATCCTAGAAGGCCCTACCATATTATATAACGTGTGTGTGTGTGTGTGTGTGTGTGTGTGTGTGTGCTGTTTATATTGTTTTCTCAATTTCTTTTTTAGATCGATAAAATATCCGACCATATGAGTCGCCCTTACAAAAGCTTTCACAAAACATCTCGCGATGATAAATCATTGCCGAAGCTCTTCTTCATACAATTGCGTGCATTTTATTATACAATCTTGATTAAATAGTATCTTTCTCGTGTCACTGAAATCGTATGCCATATTAAATTAAATATACACTAGTAATGGCAGGGCAAGTCCCAATAACACCTGACGTTTTTTACACAGCTATTCCTTTGTTTGAGAGCTTTGTCAATGCCGCTAGTATTATTGAAATTGTCGTAATTAAAGCGTATCCGTAAGTTTAAACATTTGTCAATCCTTTTTTATGCTTACGACCTGTTATATTATAATTTACAATATTTATAAACGACTAGTAGATGAGTGACTGGTGTAATCTTGGATGTGTGGGTGGTGTAATAGCTACCGGCGAGAAATTGGAAATCGGAGAGGCGAGTTCCAATTCCAGTTGGGTTCGTTACATTCATTTACGCGCAAATACCCTGGGGAAAAGGTGCGAATTCACTTATTCTCCTGCCAGCTATAAGTTAATTAGTAGGACTTGTGTCAGTAAATCATTATTAGCCCCCCCCCACTATCACCACCTCCAAAAAAAAATTCTCACAATCTAAAAATAATTAATCGGTTTAAATAACCTGGATAGGGTTGAGTTGACATGCCGTAAAAAACAACCTTAAAAAGATTTCAAATTGTCGATCTCAGCAGACGTCAGTTTGACAGTTTTACGGAAACAGAGATGTCTACAAAATGTATGCATATATATATATATATATATATATATATATATATATATATATATATATATATATCTCATACAATCGAATTAGGATATCATTATAGAAATGATCGTTTTCATCTTGTAAAATTAAATTTACAAATTTACAGGATCAGGATTTTTCAAACAGTCAGTGGATGATTAATTATTTCAATAATTTATCATCCATTGGCTGTTTGAAAAATTCTGTAAATTTAATTTTACAAGGTGAAAAATGATCATTTACATAATGGTGTATGAAATAAATTGCTCTGTTTATTAAAAAAAAACATTAAGCTTTATGTATGAATTAGTTTTAATATTGAATATTTAATATTTTGCATTGTGTTAATATGATTCACTTGTATTATATGGCAACGGATTACTATATATGTGTGTGTGTGTGTGTGTGTGTGAAAAATGTGTGTATATAAATATATATATATATGTGTAATATATTATATATATTATTACTTATATTATATATGCGGTACTTATTAGAAAGCGCTCAATATCAGAGATAGAGCTAACATATTTGGTTGGATTGATGTGAATTTGTGACCCTGGGTTTCACGCTTTTGCGATCGTCACACAAACTGATTAATTTTTTTTTTTAAATTTGGATTTATGTAGATTGCGTGTATTGGTGTTATTATGGAAGTTGGGGCTGGAATCGTCGTCGTGATGTCACTCAAGCTAACGCAAACATACATGCATGCCCGTACACCCATTAAGGTACGCAGACACACATACACACGCGCTCGCCCACTGGAGCTCACACAAACATAAACATATGTGGACAGTATGGGACTTGACACATATATATATATATGTGTGTGCTGTTGTCTACATATATACGCATTTGATTGTTGAATTTCAATGATGGGATGTGTATCCATTTCTCTCTTGAATGTCGCCATGTCAACAATCAGACCATTTCTCTATTTTTACACTGAATAATATTTCCTCCCACGCACGTATATACGTGTGGTGGGGTCTGTGTAAAACTATGATAGGTAAAAATTGCTATTATTTTTAATTTTTTAAGGTTGATTTGTTATTATTTTAAAGCTGGTTATTTGCTTGTTTTTGATGACAGAAACATCACACGAAGAATAAGTTGGAAAATATTGAAAAAAGCACCTGCCTACAGCAACATTACAAAAAAATGCCGACACGAAAAAGTAGCAATAATATCCCATACCCCACAAAAGAATTTACTAAACAAAAGATCAAAAATAATTTCCAAATGTAGGCATGAAAATAAATAACTATTTGCAGAATTTATACCAAACGGATAAATAAAAGACACCAACAATCACTCTCTAATCTAGTTTAAGCTACCATCTCTACTCTAGTTTAAGCTACCATCACAATAATTACGTTTATTGTTATCATACCACCACCATTACTAACCACTTCTATCACTTTACAATAACTATTAGCTGCTAATATTATCATTACCACCAATCCCCTAACACCATTACGACCACATCACAACTACTCTTACCATATTAATCCGCTATAATTATTAACGTTAATTACTCCTCCCCCGCCCCTCAGCAAATTTAACACCACCAAATAAAAAACTAATAAGGATTACGAACAGTCATCAAAAACAAGCAAATAACATGTTGACATGGCGACATTCAAGAGAGAAATGGATACACATCCCATCATTGAAATTCAACAAATGTGTATATATGTAGACAACGGCACACACATATACATATATAAGTCAACTGCCATACTATCCACATATGTTTATGTTTGTGTGAGCTCCAGTGGGCGAGCGCGTGTGTATGTGTGTCTGCGTACCTCAATGGGTGTACGGACATGTATGTATGTTTGCGTTAGTATGAGTGACATCACGACGACGATTCCTCCCCGCCCCCACCACTTCCATGATAACACCAATACACGCAATCTACATAAATCTAAATTTAAAAAAAAAATTAATCACTTTGTGTGACGATCACAGAAGCGTGAAACCCAGGGTCACAAACTCACATCAATCCAACCAAATATATATATATATATATATATAATAAAATATAATAAAAAGGCTTAAACACTAATATTCCATGGTCATAATTTATTTCCTCTTGGAAAATTTTTTTCTGAAAATATACATGTATGGGAATTTTTTAGATATATTTTTCATATGTATGTATATTTTCCACTAATATTATCTCTCTCTCTCTCTCTCTCTCTCTCTATATATATATATATATATATATATATATATATATATATACTAATAAATTGTGTTGCGTTACTACAAGATTTTATATAGACGTATATAGAAAATGCAGCAGAAATAATTCCCACATTTTACAGATTGACAAAAAAACCAAGCTGACTGCTATCAAAGCATTTATTTCACTTTTGTTTAAACAAAAGCGATAGTTTTTATTCATTTGGTTTTAAAAATGACATCCTTCAAGTGGTGAGCTATATTCTCTATAGACATGTTTTCCATCCCCCTGAAGTTCGAGGTCTTCCAGGTGGCTTTCTTGTAAACGCTAAACCTGTGACCCTAAAATTTTCAAGCCATAGCCGTATCGATTTTCTATCCTGAACAGCATCATTCCGACGTAACATGAAACATTTAAACAGCAAACGCACGGTGTGTGCCGCCGCCTAAAGTCTTAGTGGTTTCTGAAAAAAAAATAGTAAGACGTTAGTTAGTTGAAGACAGCATCGCCAATTGCCTAAGTTCACTAACACAAGATAGGAAGCAGTTTAAAATATGAGACATATTTCTGTCACACCATATACATATATATGTGTATGTGTGTGTGTGTTTATGTGTGTGTCGTGGGAGTAATAGTATGCGAAACAAAAGAGAACACGGCGAGAAAAAGTGAAACATTTATCATTTTTTATTTTCACGTCTTGAAGCAATCGTATGTCTAGCAACACTGATTAGCTGTGATATAGCGAAATAGCCTGTCTGTCTGTGTTTTTAGAGGTTTCATGAAATAAAAACTATTACCTATGGGATTTTAAGTGTTTGATATTCTTTAATTAATAATATATATATATATATATATATATATATATATATATATATATATATATATATATATATATATATATATAAAAAGAAGAGGGGTGCCGCAAACGTTTTTGGTTGTAATGTGGAAATAGTGAAATTATGTAAAACAAAGTATAATATTTTTTCTCAATAAATCCACATTACAACCAAAAACGTTTGCGGCACCCTCTTTTTTTAATATACATACTTTTCTCTCGTTGGAACCACTACAACATATTTCTTATATATATATATATATATATATATATATATATATATATTGGCTTTTTTATTTATACATATATATCTGTATTAGCCCAAAACCAAACTGTTGTAACATACAATTTTGTCTTACTTTCGTTATAACTGGAGGAAGCCAAAAGAAGCAAACGCTCACGGCGAAACGCGTCGTTTATAAATTTTCCTCTTTGTATATATATATATATATATATATATATATATGACAAAATAGGAAAACCTATTTTTGCTTACTTTAGTAAAATTATTTTTTTGTGTTTTTTCACTTCAATTCATGAATAATATCTTCCAAATATATACATTTATATATCAACTTGACTATAAATATGTGTGTACTTGTGTGCGTTTTTTGTATGTGTGTTTTGTGTGTGTGTGCTTGTGCGTGTGTGTGTGTTTCTGTTTGCGCGCACGTACTTTAGATGTATTTGAGCAACAATTTTTTATTTACCTGAATTCCCCATGTATAATACACCTTCATCCATAAATATGCACCCCTAAAATTGTGCTGAAAGTGTGGGAGAATGCTTCTACTGACGCATAATACGCACCCCTTGTTTGGTAATCAAACCCTATATATTGTACAACTCCAATTTCATTATGGCCAGTGTTTCCTACTTTATTTTTAAAAATGGTTTTAAACATAGAATAGTATTATTCTAATTTCCTTTTATGATAATTCTTATTGAATTTTACATTTCTAAGTATTGTTAGATATATATGATTGTATTTGGCATCCTTATGGGGTCGCAATCACCGAATGTTAGTGTCAAATTGTCGTATGTTTGTGGTGAGTAGTCATTTCACAACTGAAATCGACCTATGAAACAGCAACTTTTTAAAGATTTTGTGCATAATACGCACCCTTAATTTTGCTTATTATCTTTTGTGAAAAATGCGTATTATACATGGTGAATTACGGTATACAAGGTTGCTTAAAACGAAAGAAAGTTCTTTGTTAACGATGTGTTTAATTTATGTTTATTTTGTCTTTAGGAAATCTTTCCCGGTTTTTTGATACCTATTTAAATACAAACTGTTTAATATCTGAGCACTCTCGAATTTTAGAAGTCATTATTTAAGGTAATTTGATTTTTGTGCTCTGTCAGTTTCATGGTTTTTCCAAAAATCGCTTCTCCACGTCTCATTTCATTTTTTTTATATTATCGCGTCTTCACGTGACAGCTGATGTTGCGTGTGTTTGCATGTTTGTTTTTTTTTTTTTGGGGGGGTTGTCTTTTTTTAAATTTTGGTGTCTCACAAACCCTGTCTAAATAGTTTATACATCTGTGTGTATGTGTGCATGTGGGAGGTGATTTTCACTCCACCCAACGATTGTAACCTATTAAAGTCGACGTGACCTTTTTTGGCAACAAAAAAAAATCGGATTAACTTTTACAGAAGACAAGGCAATAGAATATCTGCATCTAAATAATTCTTTAAAATTTCCTGTCTATTTTCTGTATGTGTGTGTGTTTATGTATCTATGTATGCATGCATATGTGTATACATGCGTTCGGGCGATCGGGCGTTCGTGTTTTTGTGTGCGTATGTGTGTGCGATGTGAGGGTGCGTGTGTGTGCATGTGTGTGTATTTGCGCGCGTGTACAGAAATTTGGAAGACGGACAAAGCAGACGATGGAAAACATTAGACATTCATGGCAACCTGTTACTTCCAGTAATACATAAATAATCTGGAAATATACGTTGGTGCAAATGATTTTCTACACGTCCGTCCCCATTTTAAAGCAAGTGAGGGGATATCTTCAAGGGGTTTCAATGTGGACACACCTAAATGTTGCCGGTGTTGCTTGATTTGCAACGCAGAAGCATTAAACGAAAATTATTTTCACCTCGGCGACAAATGTGTATTTAAGAAGGCTAAGTACAAATGCCATGAATAGCCTGGAAAAAACGGCTGTGTAATAAATATAAATGAACTTGCAATAAGGATTTGAAGTTATTGAACTTATTTATTCTAAAAGTCGATCCTCACATGGAAAGAAAACCAAACGTTTTACCCAAATTTCTCTCGAAATCTGCCAAAATTTGAAAAGAAAAGTTATCACATGTTATAATAAATTATGGAATGATAAAAAAAATGTGAAATCAACAGTGTAAAAATATTTTTCTAAAATTAAAGTTATGAAATAAATTAAAAACATTAGAATTATTTTTAATAATATTAACTGTCCCAGCATTATCAATTCTTTTCATGAACGAACGAAAAGACGTGAACATTTAATGAAACTCTTTCCACAGATAAGCAAACATTGGAACAAATCAGACGTCAAGTGGAATATTTCTCCATATATATATATATATATATATATATATATATATATATATATATATATATATATATATATATATATATATATATATATATATATATATATATATTAATACACAAAAAATCCTAAATCCAATCATATAGGGAATAACCTTATTTCGGCAGACGAAAATAGGGATCGTTTTGTCGACTGTTTTTTTTTTTCACCTTTCACAGTTAAATTTCTATTTCCGAGAGGAACTCAGTCCATATCGGGTTTGAGAAGATAGACGAAACGGCCTATATTTTCGCCTGCCAAAATAAGCTTATTCGCTATATGAGGGGATTTTTTTTGTGTATTAATTATTTGCTCCGTCATAATAAATATATTGAGCTCTTTTTGTGGATCAGTTGTAATATTTTATATTACTAGGATCCACTTGTATTATGTACCAACTGATTTGTTACCATATATATATATATATATATATATATATATATATATATATATATATATAATGAAGTTTTGCTTTTACTTTCACATATCGTCAATTTGTCTTTTTATTCCCTTATTATAAAAAATAAATGTCATATATGCATGTGTTTAGTAAATTTTTTAAAAGAAACAAAAAAAGTATTCAGTAATATATTACTTCGTAAAAACAATAAAATACTCTTTACAGTTAAGTAGTGGGTGTCATAATATTCCTGTTGGAGGGACATACAGTAGAACAGCCGAAGCCATATAATCCAAGCAACTAAGATAAAGATACTCATACATATTATTCACAGGATACTTGTTTGTTGAATGTGGATTTTATTTCACTTGAAACTCAGCCGCGTGTTCTTCCTTTAATCATACACGTTCATGGCCCTCTTAGTGTTGTTCGATGATCAATCTGCTCATCATTTTTTTTAGCAAATTTTGTACAAGTTGACAATAGAAAAAAATGTCTAAAAATTACAGCTTTTATGAATCTTGTATTTTTCTTTATTTATTTATGGGCCATTTTTATTTATTCATTTATTTATTTATGGGCCATTTTTATTTATTTTAAAAAGAATTAGGAAATTAAACTGAATAAATAAAAAATGTAAACAAGTTTCAGGGAGATAACTGGCATTCGATGACTTTAGCCTTTCTGACCCCATAAAGCTTGTTTCATTCAATTAGTTTAGGCCATTTTGAATTTGTTTTTGTTTTTTTGTTGTTTTTTTTTAATTTTAACTGAAGGTTTCCTGTTTTTAAAAAAAAGCAATGCTTTTAAAAGCCAACTTTATTTTCGTGGAATAAGTTTATTTATTGGAATCTTGACAAGTATAATACTTGACTACTATAATATCGACGCCATCTTACAAAGGTCAAAATAATAGCTTTTTTAACCTTTCTCGATTTCGTTTTTTTTACGTGCATATATGAATATAAACAAAAGATGATATCTAGAACCGATTCTGAACGTTTTATCAACTTTTTTTCGATAGTTATCATTTAGTCTATAATTTCAATTCAATAAGAAGAAAGAAAAAAAAATGAAAATGAGTCACTGATAATGAAAACGAGGCACTGATAGCAATATTGTCTCATCGTGACATTTGAAAGCTTTGGAAGAGGATAAATTAATTTGAATATTTAATGTTCTGAAAACCACGAATATCCCTAAAGTTGGGATATCAATTTTTTCATATTAAACTCTGTCTGTGAAACATACTCAACATCTCCGTGTATTATATAAAATGAAAAGGCAGTTTATCACAGTTCACATCTCGCAGGACTTTTCTGATCAATACTATTTGTATTATTTAAAACTGTAGTATGGGGCCATGTTTTCTGTTTGAATAGTAAACGGAAGACAGATCTCGAAAGCCGTCAAACATAAGCGCTGGTCATGTACGGTACATAAGACACATCATTCACGAAACAATAAAATAAAGATAAAAAATTAAAAAAAAAATAATTCGCGTACATTTTAAAAGAATATTCAAGAAAATCTCTACATGAAAATATATATTACGGAACACCAAGATCATTAAAACACGGACTCTAAATACATTCAATATATGTACCGCTTTCTATCTAAAGATTGAATTTCATCTATTACAAGACATCAACGAAAAAATCTATCACGTCGTTATTCTGGGTAAATTTTGACGGGGTCAGTACAGAAATATTTAAGCCTCTTTCTTTATGGGTCAAATTATTTCTTCAGTGGAGTCCATTTATTCAACAATGTATTTCGTTCTGGTTTGATAAGTCCACAATTTACATTTTGTAAATTATTGATAATTAATCTACTTACAACACAAGAGGTGTTTCTTCATCGATCAAGTGTAAGAAATGAGTTTTAACTATCCGCTTCTTACAAGCAAAATATGCGGGAAAACTCTCCACTCTTAAGAGGACATTAAGCTTTGGTGTGTTGTGCCATACAAGTCAGCGATATATCTGCAACGTTTCTTTAAAAGAATCAAATATATATATATATATATATATATATATATATATATATATATATATATATATATATATCACCCTGAATCCATATCTTTCCGCATTATAAAAAAAATTCTTCTTGTGGTCTACATTATATGACATTATTCAGTTTTTTTTTTTTCAGTATTCACGTGTGGTATCCTGAGGAATTCCCTCTGAACATAAGACTTTTCAGTGATATTCATCCAGGAAGGAAAATCAAATAATTCAGCATTGTGTACCTCAACACACTCTCCCCACCCCCAAAAATCGAAGATTTTTCTGCATCTGGGGAACTTGTTTAGATATCATCTATCAAACATCATTCACAAAACATCTTTTATACAATATCAGTTCATGCGCCTACTGTTGAGAGAACAGCAGTAATTCTCTCCCACCCAAAAAAAAAAAAAAAAAAAAAAAGCTTTATTCAACTATGATAACCCCTTGCAGTCAGACAGCGTCGGCTAAAAAAAAAAATTAAAATAACATCAAAAAACCCAGGCGCCCCAGCAATACCTCACAATATCGCCAGACTATTTTGATTAAATGTCATAATGTGAAAATGACACATCCATGCAAATGAATTTTTTCTTTTTTTCTTTTTTTTTTGCTCAGTTCTGGAGCGTTAAAATACATTTTCTCCTTTTTAATGAAGTCGACGTATTTAATACAAGAAGTATACTATTTTCTTTCTTCAAAATCACATCACATAGAGCGAAGACCTGCGTCTTATAGGTAAGATGCTCTATGATAACTTATGTTTGATACAGTGAATACATCTGCGTCTTATACGAAGCATCTGTTTCGAACTGAAGATTCAACCTTTTTTTTTACCCTAATGAATAATTTAAAAAAAAAAAAAACCCCAGATATCCTACAACGGCTATGTGATGGTCAGCGGAAAATCCTATAGGAAAAGACATTTACGTTTAAAATTTGAGGAATCGTTGACTGGCCGACGTAGAAGAAAAATTGACGCTTATAAAACATGCCGTAAAATTATGCAAAAAAGAATATATTTTACAAGTCTCTAATGACAGTATATAGTTTGTTAGAAAAGAAAATGCAACCATGGCAAGAGCTTTTACGGAAACACAAATACGGTATATATTATACAAGCGTGGCAATTATTACATTGCTGGTTATAAAATGATAATAAATCTATAAAAATATCACTTATTTCTCAAAAACATTGAAAATATCATTTCATTATATAGACAACTTTAAAATTATGCATCTACAAACATATTTAATATTTTAAAAGAAATATAGTTTCGCGTACCTTATACTGAACATTATGGAAAGGTCATTCATTGCATACAACGGGGTATCCTTTGCATGTAAGAGCCATCTTCCTTTCGAGGGCGTTGAGAAGTATACCGGTTTGTTTGTTTTTTGCTTGTTCTTTTGTATTTTTTTTTGGTTTCTTTCGAATTAAAATTAAAGAAGCAAAGAGGAAAAATTTCCAATTTTACGAACTTTTTTCACAATTTAAAAGTTACGCATTTATTTTTTAAAAAAGAAAAAAAAAGCAACATTTTTGTATGTAAGATTGGATAAAGTTTTGTAAAACTTGATTATCTGAGATGAATTTAGTCTAATATGGGCGCACGCATTGACCAGAATTGACAGCCGTATTCATACGTATGGAAGGGGTAGCCATCACACACACACACTCAAAAATACATTCACACATTCAGACACATAATCATGTTCACACACATAGCTTTGAATACTGCATATCCATATAGATAGATATTTATGCACCTGCAGTAATTCAAATCGTATGCATATAAATGTATGTAATATCAACGGAATTCATTTTTTACAATCCAACATTATTTCTAAGCGCCATCTTATGGACACACGTGTTTGTATAGACGGCCTATTGTACTAGAATATATATCTTATCTTATAAGACATAATTCACATTGTTCTAAATAAATACAAAACAAGGCGCCTACTCAAATACGTCATGTACGTATATATGTATATGTGTGTGTGTGTGTATGTATGTTTGTATGTGTGTGCGTGTATTTGTGTGTGTGTATGTATGTGTGTGTGTTGTCGAGGGTAGGAAGCAATGAAAGACGGTTAGGTCTTTGAATCAACTTTAATCGGTTTCAAACCAAATATTTAAACTATTTCTGCCAACGAAACGATGGCGTGTTTGTTTACAGCGTTTGGCTCAAATCCATGAAAAGTCGATTAAAAAGTAAGGATCATTCATTGTCTATCTATTGTCATTCAACAAACCTTGCATAAAAGTAAATTTATTGCCTAAATATTCAAAATATATGTAAGCACACGCACACGCACACACACACACACACATATATATATATATATATATATATATATATATATATTATAATTATTTTTTTTAAATATGATTCCTTCGCTACATAAGAGTTCTCATGTTTCAATAACGAGAGCCAAGAACCTCAATATAATTATTAGAATTAAATTGAATTAAAGTATCAAACCCTGTTTTCATCCTCAAGAAAATTTAGGAATGACCAATCTTGAAATTTACGTATCGTTATAAGCATGTTCATTCGTTATATGGAATGGTTGGGCGACCATTTTTTGATAAGGTGAACTCTTAGGCCCCTTATCAAAAATGGTCGCATGTACATATATATATATATATATATATATATATATACAAATATATATATGCATATATATATATATATATAGGTATATGTATATATATATATATATATATATATATATATATATATAGACATATAAATATATATATATATATATATATATATATATAGGTACACATATATATATACAAACAGGTATATATATATATATATATATATATATATATATACATATAGGTACATGTATATATATATATAGGTACATATATATATATATATATATATATATATATATATATATATATATATATATAATCATTCATTCGAAAATTATAACATAAAAATGTTATAAAATCACTACAAAAATAGCCATTTTGTTTTGACACTTCTGGTTTCTTCTCAAGTGATAGTGTTCAGAATAGTATTTGTTCGTTATTGGAATTTATTCTGTATACACCAATCCTATGCATGGATTCTGATTCGCTACCTCTCCGTCATCGAGGCCCGTTGGTATGACGTTTGCCTGATAACGTAACTGTCCGGGTTTCAATTCTCGGTAGTGGATGCGCACTGCTGATGAGTCCCAAATATAAGACGAAACGGCCGTCCAGTGCTTTCTGCATTCTGTTGAGGTTTCTTCTAAATAGGTTAATTACTTAATTAAATATATATATATATATATATATATATATAGAGAGAGAGAGAGAGGCAATGACGGCTTTGGTAATCCGTATGGATAATTCCAAAGAGGATGTAA
>CAHIKZ030000196.1:840000-865000 GCA_903632075.3 Acanthosepion pharaonis | reverse complement strand
TTTTTGTGTGTGTATGTATGAGTGTGTTTGAGAAAGAGAGAGAAAAAGAGAGATAAACAGAGACGTTTGGTGAGAATTTCTTTTTTGTCGAGTTGGGTGGAAGGGTTTGCTACTCGGGTATTTTACTGTCCAATCAAAAATATTATTTTTGGTCATTTAGTCTGATTTTTGGAAATGCGTGGATACGAGCTTAGAACATTCCAGCATCCTCTCCTGTATTTGCTATATATATATATATATATATATATATATATATATATATATATATATACACACATTTTTAATTTACAATCCATGTCTAATGCAATGCCCACCTCTCCTCCCTTTCCAATTTTGTTCCCTTATTAAAAGTCATTTTTATCTTTGAATTTGTTTTGGTGTAAAATAATTAAAATAATAAATCTCCATAATTTAGCATTAAAATGTGTGAAAGGAATTCGACTTGATTTCGCTTTTTTCTTGTATCCACTGCCTTTTCTTCTTTCAGGCATGCGTCGATATCCGAACTTCGGGAAAATGAACACTGACAAAAAAAAAAAAGAACGCCGTTTCTACTTTCTACATTCGCCCATGTATACAAAGACTAATTGAAAAAGTAAACACGACATTCTGTTATCTCCACATTGTTAAATATTCCGAACTTTGGGAAAAAATATATATTCGAATTTTTTATTATATTTAAGATTTCTAATATTGAATATGACACAGAAAAATAGCCTCTTTTGACTTGGAAGATGCGATGTTTAGTGAAAAACACAATGACGTTGGCGACTGAATAAATCTGACGAAGAAAGGTCACTCAGATAATTAATAGAGAGCAGTTTAGTTTTGGAGCCTTTAGAATTATTTTATTTCAAATTTTATTTCTTATTATTGTTGCCATATATTCCAACACTCTTCATTATTACTATTATTTTATTACTAGTTTTATTCTATCTTATTATTATTATTATAAGCTCGTTCAGAAACTAAGAGAAATGAGTAGGATAAAACTACCGAACGACTTCTAACATCCTCTTGTGTAAAGCAGAATTAAATATCGGTTTTAATTTGTGGAACGGAAGAAAGGAAACGATATGTTATATATAAAATCGCGATAAAAGGTAAAAATCACAAAATCAGTGTTGAACTTCAAAAATGCGGAAAACCGAAGAGCGTAGCGGCTGAATTGTTTTTCTAAAATAATAAAGATGAAGATAATCTGACAATCTGCAAAAAATGAAACTTCATTTCAAGAGGTGGTGACATCAGTAAAAAAAAAAAAAAAAAAAAAAGCTGGATAACTCAGCAGCTGAAAGGTCTTGATTTAATCGAACATGGTTCAATCTCTGAATTGGAGATACTAAAATCTAGACAGTACAAAAATCTGGGAAATGTTTTATCAGTGGACGGAAAATGTGACACCTAAAATACGAAGGCGAATTAGAATAGCAAATGACTGCAAAAACTAAGCAAAGTATTAAGAAACAGGAAAATTTCTTTAGAAACAAACAAACAATGACTGTTAGTCTGCTGTCTAACATCAATCCTTTTATATGGCAGTGAATGTCTGACATTCTCCTCACAGATGAAGAAGAGACTTAGGGCAACATAAATTAGATCCTATAGAAGGATGCTGATAATATCATGTGAGCAACGAGGAGGCCTTAAGGAAAATAGAAACAAAAAGGATATTTATTTTAAGAATCAGAAAAGGAAAATTATACTTAAAACCAGAAAACAATTCAAAATTTCAGGACACCTAATGAAGAAACAGCGCTTGGATAATTTGACACTCACAGGACTTATTTAATGTAAGAGGTACAACGGAAAGCAATGATTAGATATTATAAAAAGAGATTGTGTAAATTGATAGCAGAACAGGAAGTGGGAGTGATAGTGAAAAGCGACAAAAGATAAGAAATTTTAGAGAGTCATGTTTGCCAACATAGAAAGAAAAAAGGATTAAAGTGGGCATATTAAAACGATGTACAACCTCAGTACGATATCAGTTCCTTAATCAATCTTTTCAAACTACATCGGTAAGCAAGGAGTAATCAGCCCGTAACATCCAATGTTGGAAAGGTTAATTTGGGCAGTTTCATAGGTACGTTAACGCATTTTGTTTGCGCTAGCTGATCATTTATTAAACAAGTATCAATGTCAGATTCTGAGACATGTTCTCGGTACTGTACAAGGCTTTGTCTGATTTTCGCCTTAAGTTTTTTGTACAATCAATTTATATTAAGTCCTACCATCCGCCCCTCTGTACGTAGAAAGTGTGTTTGTTAGACTTAAGCATGATTAGCCTTTGATGTTTCTTCATTTATGCAGCATCTGGTCATTGATGGTGTAGATTTTAGTTGCTGTACACATTCTTTGTCCTCGGTTGAGGGAGGAACGATAAATCGGTTTAGCTGTTTTTGATGTTTTTTGCATCTCACTATCTCCACTTTAGAGATATGTGACAATTCTGGCTACACTTTTTTCTTAGTTTTTTTTCTGCTCTTCTAATATGATCGTTTTAATCGTTATTATTAAAATTGTGAACACATTTTTAAAATGTTTAAATAATGCCAATACTTAATTTCAAACAACGTTAAGAAATCTATAAAGTCGCTGAATGAATAAAATAAAGATGGAGATGTTGGTTCAAAGAATTCATGAAATAGTGACAATGCTGGACAAGTTTTCTCTCCAGAATCTATCTTACATATTTATAAGTCTACTTTTTTTCCTTGGTTGGAATATTGCTGCCAGATATGGTGCGTTGCTTTTGCTATATGTTTAGAGATTCTTGATAAAATCCAAAGAAGAATTCGCAATATTATTGGTCGTGACCTGGCATCTCAGCGTCAGTCACTTTCCCACCGTCGTAATGAAGCTTCCCTGTGCCTTTTCTATAAAACCTTTCATGCTAACTGTTCTGGTGAACTATCCACTATGGTAACCAAACTTTATGAATTTAAGCGCAGTACTAGACTACCAACAAGGTTTTATCAATTTATACTTGAATTGACTAGATGCAGCCGTACATTCTATGCTAACAGTTTCTTTTCTCGCACTTCTCACTTGTGGAACTCTCTTCTGGCCCCATGCTTTCCAGTCAACTTTTATCTTTAAAAATGTAAACGCAATGTCAATCATTATCTAATGTTTTCTTGGTTCCACTTCTTTTAATTGTTCTCGCTCCGTAATAACGTTTCTATTTTACTTATTTTTTCACACTCAGTGACCCCTTATGTCATTACTGCCTTGCTTGTGAGTGAAAAGATTAAAAAATAGTTCATTTTAGAGCTTCTTAAAACATAAGGCATGTAGGAGAGCAAACCATATGAAATGATGTAGTAAGGACAGCTAAAATAGACAGTTTTTTTTTTCATTCTGAATGTCTTGGATGGGCTGTTATTACTATTTCCATTATTATACTCGGACTAATATCCTCATCGTTGTTATCACAACCCTTCCGACGTTTCAAGGAAACAGAGTATATTCTTGGATATGGTACACCATCTCACTAGGCCTAGCAGAGAAGCATATACCATATAGGAGTCACTAATGAAAAAGGAGAAACGGCAGTAGAGGGACTGAAGCTTCACAGCAAGGCTTCAGCGGCAGCAATAGCAAGTAAGAGAATTAACGATGGCAGAGTGCCACGTGTGACAGCAATTCAGCAGGAGCAGCGGCAGCAGTTGACAGGCAATAAGGAGTTAGACATAAACTAACAAGTTCTTTATTAAGAAAATTAGCTTTGAGGATTAGAGTGTTAGTTTGAGAATTTAGTAATTGCGTATTAAACATGAGTTCAATCCGTGGACTGGGTAGTATGAACTCGGTGGAAACAGATCTAGCAATAACTGAGAAATGCTAAATACAAACGAGACGAGATTTCCCCAGAAATGAACAACTGTACGAGGAGAAGATACGCCCTTAGATTAAATAAAGAATTCTCTGAAGGTTACCCTAGTTCGGTAGACGCTTGAAGAAGGCCGGAGGAGGGGAGGAGGCTGAACGGCCGAAATTTTGTGGTAATAATAAAAAATCTGAGGATATTAGTAAATAATATAAATCATAATTTTGCTTATCCCTCCTTTAGTTACTTAATTATCACGACCGTTACGGCCTGCCAGTATCTCATAAATAATAACCCATTCCGTTTTGATTGCATGGAAAGACGAAAAATGCATATGAGAGACGCTACTTGGTTTCAGTGGGAACATGAAAAAGAAAGAAAGAAAGTAAGTTACTTACCACGACCGATACGCCCTGCCTATATCTCCTAAATAATGAACAATTTCATTTTGATCGTGTGGAAAGACGATACTTAGTTTCAGTGAAAAAAAAATGAAAGAAAAAAGAAAGCGAAGATAAAAGTATTTAACGTCTGTTTCAGTGAAATCGGAAAACTTGTCAATTTCAAATATTTTCACTTGTACCCCCTTACTTCTTTACTTAATCACAGCATTCATTTTTATGATTTTTATTGCAATGTTTTGTTAAAGTTGTTAAGCTCAAATATTTAACTAAGAGACAGGGGAATTTCTACGGATATTTTATTGTCGTAGGGGAATTTCTACAGACAAAGGAATTTCTACAATAGGTTACGGATATTTTATTATCGTAGAACTTGTCATGAGCTTATTCAATCATTAATGTAAGAATTACGATTCATTAAAGAATTCGGTTCTTTTTAATAATGTATTGATGTAAATAATGGGAATAAAAAAAGATACTCGTTCTAGAAATGCTAGAATCATCGTGATTAAGGATTTTTGTTTTCAAGAAACAAACAATGGAATAAAGGTTTTAATTGGCCTTTTAGTTCATGTCTTGAATGACAGTAAAGGGAGAAATGGTTAAAGCCGGTAAAATGATTTTCAAAGCTAATCTTAATTAGCTTCGTGCACAGAAACTATTCTGTAAATTCGCCAGCCGCAGAAAAAAAAACACGAGTCGAAGTATTTATTCACAAATGAGATTGCTGCTGTCAAATGTACCAATTATATGCTTCGGTCAATATGCAACAATGCACAAGTCCAATTTACTTGAGGCGCGTGACCGAGTTGTTAAACCATTTCCGGGCATACGACCATATCACGTTGAAACTATCGGTTCCCGTACGATCACCAAAACGTCATTTCAGATGTATCTAAGCAATGCATTCAATTGATCATAATTTATGACTGACTAAGGACTTACTCTTGGTTCATTTTCAGGGCTACTACTTGTAACTTAAGAGACTTATAAGAGAAACCCGGATATAAGAAATTCTCTGAAAAAATAGATAGCATATAAGAGAAACGGATATAAGTACCCCGTATTTCAGACATTAATCAATACTTAAACTCAATTGGTTAGCATCAAGTTGAAACCCGGATCATAAGAGACCCCTAGTATATAAGAAAACAATCACTTGGATATAATCAGAGAAAGATATCAATCAATCACTTGGAAAAGGTATCAATCAATCAATCACTTGGGAAAGGGATCAATCAATTACACAATCAATCATTTGGAAAAGGTATAATCAATCACTTGTGAAAGATATCAATCAATCACTTGTGAAAGGGATCAATCAATCACTTGGAATAAGTATCAATGACTTGGGAAAGATATCAATCATTTGGGAAAGATATCAATCAATCACTTGGAAAAGATATCAATCAATCACTTGGGAAAGGGATCAATCAATCACTTGGAAAAGGTATCGCTCAATCTCTTGGGAAAGGGATCAATCAATCACTTGGGAAAGGGATCAATCAATCACTTTGGAAAGGAATCAATCAATCAATCACTTGGGAAAGGTATCAATCAGTCACTTGGGAAAGGGATCAATGAATTGGAAAAGGAATCAATCAATCACTTGGAAAAGGTAGCAATCAATCACTTGGGAAAGGGATCAATCAATCACTTGGAAAAGGAATCAATCAATCACTTGGAAAAGGGATCAATCAATCACATGAGAAATGTATCGCTCAATCTCTTGGGAAAGGTATTAATCAATCACTTGGTGAAGTTATCAATCACTTGGAAAAGCTATCAATCAATCACTTGGGAAAGGTATCGCTCAATCTCTTGGGAAAAGGATCAATCAAACACTTGGGAAAAATATAAATCAATCACATGGGAAAGGTATCGCTCAATCTCTTGGAAAAAGGATCAATCAATCACTTGGGAAAGGAATCAATCCATCTCTTCGTTTTGTTAGCAAAATATGTAGCACTAAATCATTATCATTCTTACAGTTTAAAAATATTTGATAAGCAGTAAAAACACGAATCAATCAATAAACCATTTGCGTTCCACCCATGATTTGAGTTCTCAGGGAAGTGATTCTTAATAATATCAACTTGGACAGTCGCTTCAAACGTGTGGCATCGTTAGGAAGTGCCTTAAGACGCACAACACGAGTGGACCCAAACCTTCTGAGGGAAATTGGGTAGACAAAACTCTTTCGAATTCGTTGATGATTGTGTTATCACGAATTCACAAGTCATTGTGACCGAAGGTTTGAGCGTACCGGCCTTGTTCAAAACCGCTGATCACGCCAAATATTAAGCTCTATTCCAAAAACTGTAACTAAGGTCTGCTCAACATAGTTATCGTATAAACCACAGGTTGGCGCCTCTGGTATTGAAGGAAAAACAACTATTTCGTCTGCAACAGGGATTAGCTAACAACCCGAGTAGATGACGGGTATAGGTAAATCCAACCATTTTCTTTTTTTAGGGTACACACAGAAGGATAAAACGAGGTGGGATTTAGTGGGTTAAATCTCTGCTTCCCTATTGACGGTACCTTTTTAATTTCTATCATATAATTAAACGTATACATGTAGCACTTTAATAACACAGTGTAGTGTGTGCTCTACATGGAATACGAGATAATACGAGATTATCAACGAGATTCGCGATACAGCGGCTGACAAAAATAACATTGTAATTAAGTAAATATCTAAAATAGGAAAAGAAACATAATTAATGTAGAGAGTTTAACAGCTCAGAGTATTATAAACAATTCGTCCTAGCAAATATAAGATTCGAAAATTATGTATCATAGTCCATCCGCCATTATTTAATCATATATCATTTTTAATATGCAATTGATCATGAAAGAGATTACTACTGACACATGCAGTAAGAAGTTGCAGTGGTCAATATGCAAATCATGCACATTCGCATTTATGCGTCATTAGGACAGTAACAGAAGAATAAAAAGGCTTCGTGTTTATAGCATAGAGCTACTCTGTCCCTTCTGACGTCATTTTCTTAATTACTACATCACTCTTCGAAGGCCAGGTCGGTCTAACGACCTGACAGTCCAAAAACAACTCGGTTTCTGCTAGCATGAATAGCGATACAAAGTCATTATTTGCTGAAAGAATGAAACAACGTATTGCATCTTGTCAACAGTCACTTTCTCACAGACGTACCGTTGCTTCTCTCTGTCTTTTCTACAAATAATTTCACGGTAACTACTCCGAAGAGCTACTTTCGCTAGTTTCCAAATTGCATGAATTTAAGCGTGCTACTAGGTTGGCATCTCAGTCCCACCCTTTCACTGTCGAAACGATTAAATGTAGCCGTCTCTTCTACTCCAACAGCTTCTTATCTCGCACTTCGCGACAATGGAACTCCCTCCCTCTTATTTGCTTCCCTGATAGCTATAATCTTCAATTATTCAAATGCAATACCAATCGACATCTTAGATGCCTTGATTTATTCCCCATCCTTCTTTTCATGCTTTCCTCTATCACCTCTCGTTACTTTTGCTCCCACTCTCTGTAACCCCTTGCGTAGCAGTGGCACTCCCGTCTTGCTTTGGGTGAAATGCTAAAAAAAATTTTTTTAAAAAAAAGATATTTTATCTCTTGGCAGCTTGCTGAGCCTGTTACTTCGTTTATAAGACCTGGTATTCTATTCCTCGGCAGTCACCCATCTAAGTACTAACCCGGCTAAACGTTGCTTAATCTTAATAAGAAAATGGATTCCTCGTAAAAAGATCGAACCTGCATCATCCGTCGTAGGGGAAAATCACCGTTTTATACGGCAATGTTTGATCTTTGCCGGAGGACACGTTTTCTTCACTAATATTTTTCGAATAGGTAGGCCAATAGACGTAATACACAGATTTTCTTATACAGTGGATTTCACCTTGTACAAGGCCCGGGAGCTACTGGAGGTAGAGGTACAGAGTAAAAGGAACAGTTTATAAGGATATGTGGCGAAGATAACGATTAACCCTAGACATGAACAGATCGAGATTGTATTGATCGGGGAAACATCCTCTTGGGAGTCGGTTCCACAGAACTGCAGTGATTCGCAAGAAGAAGCTGCTCGAGTGGAACTTGCTTCTCACCCGATGGACTACGGAGGAAATAAGGGTGGTTCCCTATAATGTGAGTGACATGTCGGATCCTAGGCATGAAGATTAAATCTGGAGGAACTAAGAAATGTAGTTCGTCTGAGCACTTTCCATGGAAGTCTCGTCTGGAGAGGTAGACAAACTCGACCCCTTTATTACAGAGTCTAAGGGAATTTTTTTGCCTAGAAATACGGGCTCGGAAAAACCCACGTTAAACTGGCCTTGTGCCATATCCCGCTCTCTGGGGAGGTCGGGTAAATACCGAGTTAGCATTTGGTCAATTGCTAAGTGTACCTTCGTGGAGTAAACTTTCTATTTCATTAATTACCTACGAGTTGGTATTCTTTATTTATTTCCCTCAGTTATCTCGAATAGTCGATATATAATAGAAACATCGTACCAGCCAGAGACCTAGGGTAACAAGACACAATCGCTCATATATATGAGAACTAAAAGTCCCAGTGGAAGATGGAGGGTAAGGAAGTTTACTCGGGGGTGCGTATACAGTCCCTACCGCTATTTGATTTAATATCGTAGAAGCTAAATTACATTGGCGGGGCAAGCATTGATAAGCTGTCTATTTGTTACAACCAACAAAAAATTACAGGTTTTTCAAGTTGTCGATGAACTTAGCAATTTGAATGAACAATTCATTTTCTTTTAGCTTTATATTTTTACTGCTTGGGCCATGTCAATCCCCCCTATTTGAATTTATATTATAAGGCGATAAATTAAGATCGGAGTAAGTGCAATGGGGTTAAGTGTATGATTAACTCTGAGTATATGTTGGGGTAGAGTTATTTAAAACTAGAAGCATGGCCCGGCGTTGCCCGTGCTTGATTCAAAAATAGTACGACTCATACAGCAATCGCTATCACTTTACTTAAAATATTTTTGCCCTTCCTTGCCTTTAAAGGAGTGCCCTTTGCCGTGCTGATGTTGCTACATGCCTTACTTCTTGCCTATCTCACACTGCGAATTTTTTCTAAGCTCTATACTAAACATTAAATCTCTTACGAAAAAAGAACTAAACAAAATGAACACAAAACGATCAGCTTTAAAAAAAGGACTCATAACTGGAAAAACCAAATGAAAAAAGAATGTTAACAACAAATACTTTTTCACACCGAACCCAGTTCTGCGGAATCAGAATCAACGTTGAGTTTAAGCAAGCGAATGATCCAATTGGAGTAAAGTGCCGTGCAGATTTAAATTTTTCCCACTTGTGACGAATGCAGCTATCGATTTTTTTGCATGCTAGCATGCTAGTTAACATTCGTGTCAGTCAGCTGTTGGCTCTCACGCTGGCCAATAGAATCTTCCTGCCTATTCGTGTCCGCCAGCTATTGGCTCTCACTCTGGCCAGTAGAAAATGGCCGCAAACTACATGAAAACTGCCGTAGAAGTATGAAAAAATTGATTATTTCCACTATCGATGGGAGTTGGGAAATGCAAAGGCGGCCTTTGCCTTCCCACTAACTTGGAGCGTGTGCATGTAAATTTTGGTGCAAATCCGTCGAAAATTGCGGTCGTGCATTCGTTACACACACACACACACACACACACACATCCTGCCTTTTATAGATAGAGATTATATTTTTAACTCAGTATAAGTTCAAATATCTCCCATTACAAGAAATTCGTGCATAGAATTAAAACTATGTTTATCACATATGCCGCCAGAAAGGAGTTAGTAGTTACTTAAGAAATTCATTAGAATCGACAATCTGAATGATACTACATAAAAATATAATTTTATTCCAGTTATTTAAATCCATATCTACAGGTGTCCATAAAGTTTGTGTGCACTTTAAAAAATTTATGCCTTTATTTGTATTTACGATAGAAATAATTTGTAAAAAGGATTAGAAAGAAGTAAATCTATATTTCTTAAGGTTTTATTGAAATTTTATTTAAGTTTCCACATGTTCTCCATCATTAGCAATACAAAGGGTAATACGATTTTGCAGTTTACGGAAAACATTTGCCAACTGATTTACAATAATGCCTGAAATCACAAAAAAATTCTGAGAGTTAACCTGTAGAAAATATGTATAAAGGTAAAAGACAACAGGAAAACTGTAATAATAGCCGACGCGTTTCGTCCAATGTGGACATTTTCAAGGCAAAAACGAAATGAATTTATTCAAAACAAAGTAACTATTAACAACAAACAAAATGTCCTTAGCAACAAGAAGAATTTAGAAAACGCTGTTGTATTCAAATTGTCAACTGAAAATTGCGTCAAATACTTTCACGTGTAGAAATATTGTTTTTATTGTTGTGTTGACGGATTCAACCATTTTCTTTTGATTTCTTGATATATTTGTGTTCGTTGGCATGGGAGAGTAGTGATTCTGTTAGAAAAGGTGATATTGGGAAAAACATAGGCGTAGATTAATATTGGGATAATATTCAATGGCAGCACTGTCGAGGATTTTCTTTCTGAGTGAGTTATTTTCTTTCTGAGTGTAAAATTTTTAAAATCAAAATTGTGGTTGGAATTATTTCTGTGTATGACTAGTGCATTAGTTAAATTGATTTTTGTGAGGTCTCTTTTGCACTTATAAATGCTTTTTTTTTAATTTCTGCTTGTTTCTCCAATATATTGGGAGGAAAAGATTTGGCAATTTATTTTATAAATACCTGCTTCAGAAATATTATTGCTATTAGTGTTTGAGGATCTGATTATATCCATAGTGGTCTTGGAAGTTTGTGTGACTATTTTAAGATTATTTAGATGGGATAGGTTATTCTGGATAGTGGACTTGACAGAGTTGGTCGGTAGTATTATGCATCTGTTTTCATGTAATTTATTATTATGGATTATGTTTTATTTTTGTTTCGGTTGTATATTTTGTATGCCTTTCTTCTTGCGTCGTGGATGAAATAGTATGTGTATTGTAGATTTTTGAATGTGTTTTCTATGTATGTTTCTTCTTTAGGTAAATATTGGGGGCTGCAGATTCTTAATGCTCTCAGATAGAAACCTATAATAATTCCAGATTTAATTTTAGAAGAGTGGTTTGAAAAGAAACTGATCAGATTATTTTCATTTGTAGCTTTTCTGTAAAATCAAAATTGAGTTCGTTGTTGATTCTGTGTAACATGATATCTAAGAAAGGAAGAGTGTAGTTGGTTTCAGTTTCAAAAGGGAAATCTATTGTAGGTTCAACGTTGTTAATTTGGTTGAGAAGATCTGTTTAATTAGTATTTTGTGGATATATTAATAGTGAGTCGTCTATGTATCTGAAATAGGAAGAGTTTGGAGAGAGAATGTTTTGAATGTGTCACTTTCTAGAAAGTCTAAAAATAGACAAGCAAGAACGCCGCTGAGAGGAGATCCCATTGGTAAACAAATTTTTTGTCTATAGAGAAATGCTTAAATCTACTAAAAAATACTTAACAAAAGCAAAAATTAAATTACCTCTACCTACACATAAAATTATAAAAATATGCCAGCTAATCATCAAGCCATGTTTCTTTAGATTCGATAACCAACTTTACAGATAAAAACGAACTACACTCTTCTCTTGCCATACCACATCCAGATGTCTCAGATTCCCCTTTAACTGAACTCTCCAAGTATTGGTTTCGCCTGGTACTGAACTCACAACTCTTTGGGTCTAGTCACTGGATTGAACCAACGTCTTTATCCACTAGGCCATGTGCCCTTGAAGAGGCATGGCTTGTAGAACTAGAGCAATCTACCACGGTGGACATAATAAGTGGTTCGGTTCGAAATTCCAATCACTTGTGTATGTAGATGTGTTTATATGTGCGTGTGTACGTTTAGGTATGTATGTATACATATATATATTTGTATATGGGTGTATATGGTATGTATGTATAGTTAGACGGATAGATAAAGGGATACATTGTTTATTTGTTTAAATGGGTGTATGTAATTGTAGGGAGATGTAAGGTTTTATGTATACATGTTTATGTGCACGTATGTGTATGTCCGTATGTATATATGTGTGTAAATGTATGTATATATGCAGAAGTGGATGTGTATATATATATATATATATATATATATATATATATATGTATATGTATATGTATGGGTATGTGTGTACACGCCTATATGTATGTATGTACGTGTAAATATAAATATGTTGTTGTGTATGTGTGTATACGCATGTGTTTTTGAACATAGAAATATAGGTCCTCGCTAGAATAGATAATCGTTATGTTTGTTTTTTTATATGTTTATATTTGATTTGTAACCTGTAGTCGATATTACTTTTGTCAAATTTTCTTGATTACACAGCGGCCCTTTTGTAAATGACATTCCGTATGAGAAATGCTCAAGATGCAAACTAAAACCTGAAGATGTCATGATCAAGCAATTACATAAATTTGACTATCTGGAAATTATTTTAACAGAAGAGGAAAAAAAGTAACGCCGTAATCCGAAGCTGCATTGCAATAACAAAAAGACGCCTTCAAAAATCATAACAAAGTATTAAAAAACATTAAATTTTTCTTTAGAAACAAAAAAAAAACAAGTGCGGGACTCCTACCTAGTATCAATCATCTGGTGTAGTAATGAAATCCGAAGGCGTATTAGGACAGCGAAAGAAGCCTTCCTAAAGCTAAGCAAAGTATAAAAAAACAAGAAACGAAGAAAAGAGTACTGAATTGTTATGTAATATCAGCCCTTCTAGATGGCAGTGAATGCTAGACAATCTCCTCATCGATAAAGAGAAGACTTGAGACAACATAGATGTGGCTCTACAAAAGGAGGCTGAGAATGCAACGAAGATTTTTTTTATAAAAAGCAACTAAAAAAGTTGCTTTTTCATAAAAAAAAACTTCGTTGCTTGCATGCTCCATCCATAATATTCTCAGTCTCCTTTTGTAGAGCCACATCTATGTTGTCTCAAGTCTTCTCTTTATCAATGAGGAGATTGTCTAACACTTATAATCAGAAAGAAAGAGTTAACATTTCTAGGACACATAATGAGAAAACAAAGTTTAGAATGTTTGAAACTCACAAGATATTAAAAGCAAGCGACAGAGGGAAATAGCGAGTTATCTACCTAAGGAGTGTGTGGGTGTGTCAACGGATAGCACAACAGTGTAAATGAGGTATAGTAAAAAGGCAGACATTGCTACGAATGATAGGAAGTTGTGAAGATAGCCCATATTTTGAAGTGACACGGCGAATAGACGAACAGCAAGTAAATCGATCAAGACTATACAAATTTGCTAGTATCTATAAAAAAATTAAAAAAAAACTGAAACAGGTTGCATGCAGAATTTGAAAGCAAGTCGGGATGGCTGAGACGTTTGGGAATGAACAGGTGGTTGAGCTGAGTCAACGGAAGGCGGATGACTGAGAATAGAGTCTGCTTCGAAAATTTAATTTTAAACCGGTCCTCGAGGATACAACGACATCTGCCAAGCGCAATAAAACTGTTTCGTGAAGCACTGACAAGTGTAAACAATTCAAAAGATAGAGTAAAAACAACTTGACGATTACAATTTTTTTTTTATTAATTGATTTATTTTTTTTACAGCTTATCAATCTTTTTCGGGTTATTTAAAGACAGAACATATTTCAATTTGGAAGAATTCTTTTTTTTGGGGGGGGATATAATAATAATTTATTGATACAAGTCCTACTTATTAACCCATAGCTGGGGGAGAAAAGTTGAATTTATACCTTTCCCAAAGTTCTTTGAGCAGAAAAGATGGGATTCAGTAGCACAGACACTGGAAATCCCCCGCCGCCGCCGCCACGAATTCTGGTTAGTACGCAACGACGTGAATTACGAAACAGGGACTCGCCTATTTATACGTTCTTGACGAGCCAGAGAATTTGCATATTGGGCACGCAGCCAGCCTCGATCTGACTCACTGCCAGCCTCGATCTGACTCACTGATGCATGCACCTCGTCATTCCAGCGCCGGTGCTCGGAGAGCCTGCATCGCTAGCAATTTGCTTGCACATATAGGCTACGTTACTCTTTCCCTCTTGGACCTACGAGGTAAGTCTCCACTTATTAACCCATAGCTGGAGGAGAAGAGTTGAATGTATACCTTTCCCAAAGTTCTTTGAGCGTAAATGAATATAACGAATACGTCTGTTATTCGAACTCGGCTCTCCGAGTTTCCAATTCCGAGCTGTTATCCATCACACCATCCACACATTCAAGCTTATAGCACCTGATATTCCCGGGTGGTCACCCATCTGGGTAATGACCAGGCTGGACATTGCTTAACTTGTTTTAACCCGCATACAAATTATAAATATTAAAAGGTTTCATCAAGATTTAACGCTCGAGTTGAGATTTATTTACAGTCATTATGTTTAAAATTCATCTTTTCCTCATTCTGGTGTTGTGTCGTGTTTTTTAGAACGTGGACAATCAGGACTCCACAAAATCTTTTTTCTTTGTAGCTCTAAGTATAGGGCGCCTAGCCTATCCCTATTGCAGACGCTTGATCAGGCGCATTTGTGTTTATTCAGAGCCAACTTATGGTTTACGCTGAGCAGGCCTGAGTTACAGTTTATGGGAAAGAGCGTGTTATCTCGCGTCATCATCGATTTGAACAAGGCCAGCACGCTCTGACACGATGACTTGTGACTTTGTGCTAGCACAGCTATCGACGACCCCAAGGGTTCTGTCTACCCAATTTCACTCACCAGGCTGGGGTCAATCCGTGGTATAGATTTCAGGCACTTTCCAAAAGTGCCGCACGCTGGGATCGACCCCTCCAGTTTCCTTCCTGACAAATCGACCATGGTGAGATTCGAACCCGGGTCTCATGGTCAGAATGCGTAAGTTCTAACCACTCGTACAAGTGCCCATATATGTATATAAAGTAACATTTGACTATTTACCATCCATCCCCACGGTGCCACCCCCTCACAAAGATTCCTTCTCTAGGTTACTCGCTGTTACCCTCTGTCTCATAAAGGAGAATTGATATTACTTACCAGTTCAATATTTCTTTGTTTCCAACGAAATTCTTTGATTTTTTTTTTTTATTGATTGGTATTACACGGGTTATCAATCTTTTGCAGGTTATTCAAAGACAGAAAAAAATTTAGATTGTAAAAGTTTTTGGAAGGATAATAACGGTTTTAGTGATACCAGTCTTACTAATTAACCCATAGCTGGGGGATGAACAGGTGGATTCATAGTTTTCCCAAGGATATTTGTGCGAAAGTGAATATAACGAACCCGACTGGAATTGGAACTCGGCTCTCCGATTCGCAATACCCATTACACCAACCGCACATTCAGCACCTGGCATTCCCAAATAGTCATCTAGGTACTGAACAGGCTCGACGTTGCTTAACTTTTATTATTATACGGGAACTGGTAATATGACCGTAAGCCTAAATTTTCCTGTTTCTTATTATTTTGTTTAGATTTTGGAGAGCATCTTTCCTTCTTCCAATGCGTCTTTGGGTTTCTGTCATATTTTTCAACGTCTTATTATATTTTGGTGAATACATTTTTGTAATTGCTTGATTTTGCCGTCACATCTCCATCGCGTAGCTCACATCTTGGGTTGTTGCATTTTGTTTTCTTACAATTGATGTTTGAGGAAAGGATAAATAGAAAGACGGGAATCAGAATCAAGGCACCAAAAAATGTCGATTGACATTACATTTGAATATTTGAAGATTATAGCTATCAGGGAAGCAAGTAAGAGGAAGGGAGTTCCACTGTCGGGAAGTGCGAGATAAGAAGCTGTTGGAGTAGAAGAGGCGGTTACATTTAACAATTTCGACAGTGAAAGGGTGGGACCGAGATGCCAACCTAGTAGCACGTTTAAATTCATGCTGATGGGGCACCAATGAAAGTAGCTTGTCAGATTTTCCTTCTGTAATATTGTTTGCTATTTTTTTTTTTCGTTTATCAAAATGATAGTAATAATGAAAATATATCTCCTCTTGGAGTATTGGAATAAAACCCAACAATTATAAATGGAATAAAATTAGTAAACTTTCATCAACGGATTATTCAATCTTATATAAAAAGTACAGCGTATGTGTGTTTGTCCGTGTGTGTGTGTGTTCAAGCAACCTCTCTGCTCCCACTGGTCCGATTTCAATGATTCATAACTCATTCATAAGCCCTAGAAAAGTTAGGCGCAGGGAACGATTTTCGTTGAGCTCAGATTCAGGGTTGCCAGATTATGCGAGGTTAAATATATATATTAATATATTATACTAGCCATTATTGTGGCTTTCATGGTTTAAGGGGAGTGACTCTTATTTTCCTTTTGTATTCAAAATTGCAGTGCACATTTTATTATAAACTAGCTTAAAAGCCGTCCTATCAGGCGGCATTTAAGCAAGCTCAGTTGGAGGACTTTTGTTTTGGCCATCATCACAATAGCAAGGGAGTAGTAGATGCAATAGGCATCAATAAGCTACAGAAGAACTCAAAATTGATCGCTGCATTTAAGTATTGAATTAATGTTTAAGCTTACCTTTTAAAAGTTCAACGATAATTCTTCTGCTGCCACTTAATTTAAAGACGATTTGATGTACGTAGGTCCCTATTTTCCGTACAAACGATTATTTTTATTTCATGGGTGACATAAAAGGGGACAATTTATAAGATAGAATTAATATAGTATAAAGATGGGAAACTAGAAATTAGAATTAGTTATACATTCAACATTTGAAGAGTTAGAGAAACTGAATCGATATGAATAAATGCGAAATTGGAGCTCAATTCTCCCACGAAGTCTGAGATTAAAAATCCCCAGCTCTACTTTATAGTATTTTACGCGCTGTATTTACACTAGGACGAGATGTGACACAAGGTCTATTTTTAAGTGGGGACCTGAGCGCGTACGCCCGAGACAGGAACAAAAACTCCCCTCAGCCCTCGCAACCGTCGGTTTCGCTGGCCTCGGTGCGAGCACCGATCCCTCCTTCTGGTGCAATGAGAGAGCGCGGCCTCGGGCAGCTGTTCCCCAGGGCTAGGCACCTCTTCAGTATAATTTTCCTCAGTAGCGACTCTGTCATTTGACGGGGTCGCCCCTGAGTGCACTCTGCCCAAAGACAGAGACGCAGCTGAAAGGTGATAAGCAGGCGTGAAATTACTTAAAAAGCGTAATTTGTATTTACTCAACCCCCACGGGGTCAGGTTGTATCACAAGGTCAGTTTAATGTAGGGAGCCCGAGTGCGTGCACCCGGGCAAGGAACAAAAATTCCCCAAGCCCCTATGATGAGTCAGATGAATTGGAGGTGAGGGAAGAGCCTGTAAAAACAATTGTCTATTAGATAAGTGAATGAGTATTAATACTTAATTAGTTATATCTATTTAAAAGACTAATTTTAAAATTTCATTCAAATTACATCATATAATCAAGTATGGACAAAATTTCCAATAAAAATATATTTTCTTGTTTCAAAGGTAGTGAAACACTAAAGAAGAGATTTCAAAAATACAACTCTAAATCGACACTCTTATTAGACTTAACCTCTCAAATAATCGTGTTTGTGAAGCTGCGCTTGCAGAAGCTTTGTCAATTCATGAACTCCAAAAGCTTCTAATGAATGGAGCTATATTGGAGTTGCCGACTTTTCCTGTCTATTCGCAAGGTGTGCAAAAAGCAGTTAAATGAACTACTGAAGCTTCATAAATTGTAGATGGAAAAGAAACATGGCACAAGCACATTATTACTAAATCATTGTGGCGTGAAATAAGACACTCATTTACTTCAAAGGGAAATTACAGTGAAGAACTTAACTATATTATGATGTAATATATTATACAGTACAGTAGTTTTACTGCGACTTAAAATAAACAATTAAAACATATATATATATATATATATATATATATATATATATATATATATATATATATATAACACTTTCGCCCCAGCCCTCAACCTCCGGCATCTTACTCTCTGGGTTGAGGTGTCTACTTGGTCCTAACCGAACTTAAGGGAGTGGCAGTAGCCCCCTGAGCATCCGTAGATTATTCGACCGGTCCACTGGTTTAATCCTGCTTCCTGCCCACGTTGTGATTATCTTATTAAATCGTCTCAGAACGATATATGACTCTTGTGATGGAGGGATAAAGATTTCTGTGCGAGGCTTAAAGTTATAATGGCGTTCCTCCTCCCAACGCTTACCCGGGCCAATTCTCTCTTCAAAAATTTTATAACTGACCCTAGGCCCTACTACTTCGAACGCGATTATCACGGGGTTCTGGCTGCTTCAACCAAAATCATGTGAATCCCAAAGTTCCTTCTAGCTTACTCAGCTCTATTCAATTTTTAATCGATAAAAACTATTTCGACCATTTCCATTGTCTACTGATGACCCAGATTCAATGGGTACAACTTCTGCCCTAGATGAGATTTCTCCATCAGTAAAAAAAATACTCTGATTTAATTTCGCTATTCAAATCTACTCCAATTTCACTAAAAAAAATATACGTATGTGTGTGTGTTTCCCAGACCCTCTCTCTGTCACATATATATAAGGATAAAAATAATAATAAAAACTTTTTCCCACTTTTTTAAGCCGAAATCCCTATGCAAATGCTATGACGGTGTGACATAAATCTTTAGATCATAAATCATATGTGAATAATAATAATCATGGCTGATGTAATAACAAAAATCTATTGCATCTTACAATCTCATATGATACAAGGTAACTGCAAAAAAAGGGAAATTGCTTTGTTACAGCCAAATGGTATCAAACATTTATTAAAGACAATATTAAATGGCTTCGTTCAAATTTCCCAGAAAATTACTAATTAGGATAGACACCTAAACAAGTTGGAAAATTAAAACCGTCGAAATGTTGCGTCTCCAAAAAGCAAGATGAGAACGCTCATCCAAATATAATAGTGTATAATAATAATAATAATAATAGCTATTCGATATTTTTTAAACAATATAGAATTCTATTCAGTTCATCTGTTTCTTTTTTCCTTTTTTGGCATTAAACGTCACGCCATCTCCTTACCTCCATATTCTATTATTCTCCCTATGACTTTCTATTTGAATATTCAGGATTAAGTCTAGTTGTTTTAAGGGCCTGACGTGACATCTCGACTTCAGTCCCATTCTTGCCAACGCTATGTGGCTTCCCTCTATCTTTTCTACAAATATTTCCATAGCAATTATTCTGATAAGCCTTCCTTCTAACCGCCGCGACTGCGTAAATTGAAGCGTGCTACTAGATTACAGTTGAACTATCTAGATGTAACCGTATGTTCTTTTCTAATAGTTTATTTTCTTTCCTGTGGAACTCCCTTCCGATTCCCAGTTTGCATGCCACCTGCAATCTTCAAAAAGTTTAAATGCAAACCCAATCACCATCTTCTATATTTCTGAATCCTCTTATTCATTATCCTTTCTCCTCACTAAAGTATTCTCATTCTCTTTCACTCTCAGTAACCCCTTCCGTCCATCACCGCCTTGCTTGGGGTGAAATGATTTTTTAAATAGTAACGAAAAAGGTTATGTTGTTGAGTTGCTTTATTGCCGAGTTCAATGTTGGAATCACTAAGAAGACCTCGTTTGTTACTCTAAGAAGCGTTAGCGTCATTGTGTGTCCGTGTGTGGTCCTGCTTTGTGTCGAAAGGTTAATTATGACCCGGTTTAGACTGGTATGTCTTACTTCATTAGTTAAGTTAATGAATTCTTCTGAATAGTTCACGAAAGGTCAGTAATTGTTCAGTTTGTGTTCATCGCTTACTGATTGGAATCCATAACCATTCACTCTCTCTCTCTCTCTCTCTCTCTCTGATCTATCCGACTCGTCAGGTTGACTGGGTCGATAAATTTTTAACCTTATCGAGTAGAGGCCGTCGAGCGGGAATGATTTCTTCAAGTATTTGAAAACGATTGAGACCGATACTGAAAATCGGGCGGTACCGTTAACACACACCTTAATTAAGAGTCATGCACTCGCGGGCTTATCACCATCGAGCAATGTTTCGCAAGCCGATCTCGCCGACCATTATTGGTGGATTTTCTTGCCTTTATCAAGTAATACACCCTCCTAGCTATGTGTTTCATTAAGCTAAGCTTTATAAATAATGAAAACGGAATGTGAGGTAATGGTTAATGATTCTGCTTAGAAACCCATCACCACTGATTAATGAATAAAGTAGGTCAATGCATGATCATGTGCAAGACCCAGGCAAGCCTAATGGATATATTGATTACCTTGCTACATAAATGTGATTAGAGAGAAAGTCTAGAGGCCCTTAAATAATGAGCAGGGAATTCACTATATTACTGGATGTAACCTTGTGCAAAACTAAGGCAAACGTATGATGCCTAAATGTGTTGATATGGTTCCCCGGACGGGTTTATCTCTGGGTTTATCTAGAAAGTATCCAAATCATTATAATAGCAATGATCAGTCAGAATAAATGGGTAAGTAGCTCCCTACGTTTTTTTAAGTAATAACAGAAAAAATAATAAAACAAAATAATAAGATCAAATAGCCTGTAAATAGAAGATATGACAAAATTATATGAGAAAATAATAAAACAAAATGATAATATAAAATAGCCTGTAAATAAAAGATATGACAATATTATATGACAAAGTAATAAAACAAAGTAATAAAACAAAATGATAAGATAAGATAGCCTGTAAATAAAAGATATGACAATATTATATGACAAAATAATAAGACAAAATAATAAAACAAAATAATGAGGTCAAATAGCCTGTAATTAGTCTGTATACTTAAGAGCCTTTAGAATCTGTAGCCTCCAATTCCTATCAGAAAAAGAGTGATATATTGAAGTTTTTAATTGATTCTATCTCTAAATGATAGTTGTTCTGATCGGCCACTTTTCTAGATCATTTTGCATTAATACAAGCGTTCCCCCACCCCAGAGCTCTGTCCCTGAACATACGTTGTTCCTAATGTTCATGATGCCATCAATTCTCAACTCGGTATCTATGCTGATCATATAACCATTATTCCAGTTTTAATAATAAATCAGAGCTGCTCAATAAGGTCAATTTGGCAACTGATTCTTAAAATATCTACATTCTGTTGTTAACTGGGGCAAGAAATGGCTTCTTAATTTTAACGGCTTGAAAACGAAACTGTTCTCTTTTAATAAGGCGAACATTTTCCGCAGACATGTAGAATTTATCTTACATATTTATAAGTCTAACTGTTGCATACCTCCTTTTCCCCCTCATGGGTGTGGTCTTGGGGTGACGGCATCGATTCACTCATATCTTGTAACTTCTCTCTCTTCTCTTTCACATCTTCCGAATGATGACCCCCAGTTGTCACAGATAAAAAAGGACTTCAACAAAAGGAAATTTTAGCTTAATGATTTTATTTACGTCGACGTATACATCTCTAACTATCCAATGCGATTGCTCTCCCTCCATTAGGAAACGGTTTCGAGGCACGAAGAGGAGACACGTCGACATTGCTTGACGTTTAAGAAACAACTCCTAAAAAAAACATCTCTATCATTCCCACGCTAGTTCAGCCACTCAAAATCGACTTCCTTTATGTTGCCTTTATCTGATCCATAAGGTCAAACAGAGGAAGTCAGACCACCGATACATTTCTAAAAAAAAAATAATAATCTGCTAAAATATTATTTAATATAACATTTTCCTTGCTTTGAATATTGCTGCCACATCTGGTCTAGTGCTACTGCTATGTACTTAGAGATTCTTGATAAAATCCAAAGAAGAATCAGCAATATTATTGATCCTGACCTGGCATCTTGGCTTCAGTCACTTTCCTACAGCCATAATGTACACCCTTGTGTAAATTAATTGGAACAACCGCTTTAGTTTCCTTTCTTTCACTATACGATCAGTGACATGGTGTAATCGATTTCTACTTTTTCCTCAGATTAAGTCATTTGCATTGGTGTGCAGTAATATGAATCTATTTTCGGGGTGCGTGATGGAATTTTTTGGGCCTTGAAAAATATTACATCACCCGTGATTGCATCAGATTTTCATCACGCCCAAACTCTATTGTCTCGACTGTCAATTAGTTGTCTTACGGCCATTCTCTGCGATGGACGTTACTCCAAGGAAGCGTAGGAAAATTGTAATATTGCACGAACACAGTGGCAAGCCTTACTAGTGAGTAAATCAAATTACTATCGATTGGCTCAGAAACTCTCCTGATTTAAATCCAATCGAGAATCTGTGGTCAATCTGCAAGGAAAGACTTCGTGGAATTGACGTACGAAGTACTAATATATGCACTGGGCTATGTTTCATTGAAAAAATACGAAAAAAGTAAAAAATAACGAAATAATTCGTTTTGTTTCTATTAATTTGCACAAGGTGTAGCTTTCCCTGGCGTTTTTCTATAAATACTTTCATGGTAATTGTTCTGATTAACTTTCGTCTATGATAGATTGACGGCAAAGTTTCTTGATCTTACAGTTGAATTGGCTAGACGGAACCGTAAGTTCTATGATAATAGTTTATTTTTTCACACTTCTCGCTTATGGAACTCTCTTCCTGGCACCATTCTAATGATCTGGTACCTTTCTTTTGTACGTCTGTTCAGTGTGTAGTTGTGTTCTTCTCTTCAGATCTAGTTATCTTAATGATATGAAGCGCCATAATTAAATGGACAAGTAAGATTACCTGAAATTTACCAGCAGCTAATCCGAACATGCTCTGTACATGCCAAATTATATGCTGGCTTGAAAGTTCATCATTCCAACGGCAGAGATATTGGCAGGCTTTAGCCAGGGGAAACGCAGAACCTGCACATTGAATTTACCCATTTCTTGCCAAATACAGTTCTCGAAATATCTTTGAGAGCTCATGAAATAGCCAAACAAAGTTTATGAAAATTTCCATGTTCAAAATCGAGTAGACAGATCTTCATGCGATAAAAATATAGTTTTAAAACGTATTATATTTATGGGTAAAAATGCTCAGCATTGGGGTTAGGTCGGGTGTAAATATGAGAATGGATCCTTAGGTCAACATCGAGTGATATCAGTTTGTTTCATGATTAAACGAAACTTTTCTGCCCCTGAAGATTGCATTCAATCATGAAACTGAATGTCAGCACTCTGTGTTGACCCCAGTATCCATTCTAATATATATATATTCTCTCTCTCCCTCTCTCTCTCCCTCTCTCTCTCCCTCTCTCTCTCTCTCTCTCTCTCTCTATATATATATATATATATATATATATATATATTGGGATATTACATCGAAAATATGTCAAAATCGCTACACAACTGCAGTCGATTTATTTAGATTTAAAAGAAAAATACAATCTCTTTTTAAGAAAAAAATGTGGGGTTATAAGGTTTGTGGGCTTTACTCAGATCAACCAATCGAATATGACCTACGTTTAATTTAAACTAAGCAAAGAAACAAAAATTAAGAAATTATTTTCCATAAATTGGTCATGATCCGTATGCACACTTACCTGGATATATATATATATATATATATATATATATATATATATATATATATATATCGAAAAAGGTAGATGGTTGAATACAACTACAGAGGAGTTGGTAATAGAAAGCGCTCTCAGTACGAAGCAGAGTATAAAATATTGCATTAAGAGTACAGAATATAAAGTAAAACCAGAGCTACTTAAGTTTCACCCTCAAAGCTAAGTATCGTCAGGCCAGGCTCGAACGTTTCCGGCAGGTCGGGTTTCCCTTCGCCCAGGGGATACGCAGTTTCGAATCCGACCGGAAAAATTCTCAAATATCCATGAAGGTAGACAAAAATTTATAAATACACTGATTAATAAACAAACGGGGCGTCTACTCAAATATGAGTATCCACTAAAAATATCTTTTAGCTATAAATCTATATATATATATATATATATATGTGTGTGTGTGTGTGTGAAGGTCAGTGTAAAAATCCAAATATAAATAAAATATATAAGTAAAGAGACAGCAAGAATAAAGACAAAGGGGAAAACTTTCTAAGTAAAGCTAAAGTATACTGCGCGTGTGCGTGTCTGCGTGTGCGTGCTTACGTATGTGTGTGTGTACATTTGGATGTGTGTGTGCATTTGTGTGTGTGCATTTTTTGTGTATGTGCATGCAGGTGTGTATGTGTATATGTGCGTGCGTGTGTGTGCACGCACGTGTGTATACGTATGTATGTGAGCGTGCGCGTGTGTTTGTGCGCATGTGTGTGTGAACGAGGAAAATCTTCGGTCCATCACACTTCCCATATTCAGGAGAAATTTTCAGATTTATTGTGAATCTCTTGTTTGACTGGCCTCTAACACACACACATACACACACACAAACACACACACATATATATATATATCACTTGATAAAACTCCAGAAGTGTTGAAACAAAATGGCTATTTTTGTAGTGATTTTATAACATATTTATGTTATAATTTTTTAATAAATTATATTTGTTCTACTCTATATTGAGCACTCTTTTAAGAATAGTATTTTTTTGGTTATTAGAATTTATTCCGTATACACCAACCCTATACTTGTGTGTATATATATATATATATATATATATATATATATATATATATATATATATATATGATATAAAAGGCTCAAACACTGATATTTCATGGTTATAATTTATTACATTGGAATCGTAATCACGATCCAATTCATCAGGCCTACAAATTTGTAGGTTTCATGAATTGAATTGTGATTAGGATTCCAATGTAAAAAA